>WEKW01010550.1:846-27576 GCA_013389905.1 Sula dactylatra
CGGAGAGCTACGGAGATGGTCAGGGGCCTGGAGCATCTCCCTTGTGAGGAAAGGCTGAGAGACCTGGGTCTGTTCAGCCTGGAGAAGGGAAGACTGAGGGGGATCTTGCCAATGCTTATCAATATCTGAAGGGTGGGTGTCAAGAGGACGGGGCCGGACTCCTTTCAGTGGTGCCCAACGACAGGACAAGGGGCGATGGGCACAAGCTGGAACACAGGAAGTTCCACCTGAATATGAGGAAAAACCCCTTTCCCGTGAGGGTGCCGGAGCAGTGGCACAGGCTGCCCAGAGAGGCTGTGGGGTCTCCTTCCCTGGAGACATTCAAACCCGCCTGGACGCGATGCTGTTCCCCCTGCTCTGGGTGTGCCTGCTGGAGCAGGGGGTTGGACGGGATGATCTCCAGAGGTCCCTTCCAACCCCTCCAGTCTGGGATTCTGTGAAAGGGGGAGACATTCAGCTACTGATTGAATCTGCATCTTCCTTGGGATAGCCTGAGCTACATCATGCCCAGCCCATGCTGTTTCAAACTCAGTAACTGCCTCTGATCGTTAATAAGCTACTTTAAGAGAAATGGTGCACCTCAGTGCTTTCAGGTGGCCTTTGGGTATGATGCTGAAAGCTCACAGGTTTTTAAATCGCGTGCTGATTTGTTCAATTTCCAAGTTAGAGTAGATATTTGTTTGGTGCTGTTTCTGCAGTCCCTCTAATAAGAGATTTGGTATGGACAGGGTGAGCACACTTCAGCCACATTCTCAGGCTCGCTGATAGGATAAGAACTCAGGACAGAAAAAGTCTATCTGACTTGTTCAGGCAGGCAACATGTGATATGTGCATGGTGCAGAAAGGGTTGTTGAACTCCCATCCAGAGACCTGCCTTCTGATGTGGAAGTCATAAAACACTCTGGCAGATTGAAACAAACTAAATGTCTTTTGTACAAAAGATCAAAAAATAACAAAAAGCTATCACGAGCTGCAGGAAAATACTAGACTTCTAGGTCTGTTACAGTAGTATGGACATCAGTCAGAAATGACCAGGTGATCCTTTCAAGTGGACAGTATTACAGAGTAAGGAAATCACCCCCATGGATCCTAGAATTCTTGCTTCAGGGAAACTCCTTTCTGAGCCTAAATCTGTGCTTCTGTTTACTTTGCTTTCATAGTCGATCTGCACCGGTAAGCTTCCTGGTAGTTTCTCAGTGCTAGGACCACTACAAAACCATGAAGTCTGTGTTTTGTATTCCCAAAGAAACAGAATGCCCATCAAAACCAAGCTATAAATACTTTTGCTTACCTGTGTCATTCCTAGTGTTATCAGGCTGTTTGCAGTGTTTGTGGAGTTTTTTCCTAGTGGTCGAGGATGAAAATCAATGAAGGTTAGCATTATGGTACTGTGAAGGTCACAGGCTATAAGCAAGCAACAGTTTGTAGGGGAACATATTTCTTTTATTATATCGATTGATACCCCCGCAAAAAAGGGATGATTTTAGGCATACAACTTCTTTGTTAGGTTTGAATCCCTTCGTCCCTACATTTCTTCAAATCACCGCCATAGATTTTACTAGGGAGCAGCCAGGTTTGGCATACATCCATCTTGGATTTAAAGTTAATGAAAATTTGATCATTCAGGACAAGGACTCTAAAATAAACTCCTGAATGGTAGACTGATGTCATCTTTGCTTCTAAATGCTATAAACTCAATATGAGCTGCTGCAGAATTATTTCTGCATGATGCAAATAGCCACTGTTACTCAGCTTTGACACAGCTATCACTAGCAGCAGTAGTGATTGGTAAGACAATTATGAAATAAGCATATTGTTATTTTTAGGATTGTTATGAATGGGATAAATGCATACTAAGGTATTTGCGGTGGCATGATACAGAAAATCTTAGCATTCTTAACATTTTAAGATTATTTCATTTAGAGGTAAGAATTTTGTCTCAAACTTGAGAAGCAAGGGGTCATGTTACTGCTTCTTTTTGACTTTCTGTTCAGCCAAGACAGAGTGGGAGGAATGACAGCATGGGAGGAGTCACGGTCAGCCAGTGGTTTTGGGAGACCTCTGGTCTGATTATGGTTGCTTCACAGACTTTCAATGTGACCTTCAGCAGTGCGCTGTTCTGGTGAAGCTCTGTTCTTCACCTCTCAACTAGAGATAATCATGCTTATTTTGCAAGGGCATTTCCTGGAGAAATTCATTACTGTCTGTGAAATGCCTTAGTAATACAGTGAGGGAGCCATATAAGTATCTATAGATAGATAAATAAATGCAATTTATACTACCTACAGATGAGGTTACCTGGGTGCTCACAAACAGATGTCTTGTAACATCTTTTTGAAGTCTCAGCATGCACAGGTGTTGGTGGTAAGCAAGCTATAAGGTACAGAGTGTATTGTGTTCGTTTCTAGTATTATTCTAAGGATCAAGTGTTTTACTTTCTGTGATGTTAGGGATTTATGCCATAGGATGTGGTAGTAAGGAGTTTGGACAACAGTCACGATTTTCATATAGGGATTATTACTGTAGACTCACCTGCGTATTTACCCCTGGGGGCAGGGGGAGGAAGCAAAAGGAGGAGCTGAGACTTTCTCTCTCTCTGTCTTACTGGCTCTTGGATAAGAGTGTTGCATAATGGAGAATTCAATTCACTTGATTTTTGACTGCTTTGACTATGTATAGCATCAAAATGGTCCACACATGTCTGAAGTTGATAGACCACTCCTAACATAATTTAAAAATGAGCAAAATAGAGCCTGTCCAAAAATTGTCCCGAAAGCCTCTCAAAGTAAGTGAAGCCTTTGCATAACTTCAGTGCTCCATAAAGCAGAACTGGTGGACTGAATTCTGTTCCTGTAGCTACAGAAGTTTGTTAGAACACCCAGTGCTTATTTTCAGGGTATTTTGGGTGCTTATTGCCAACTTCTTAGAAATAATGGAGGAACAAATAATTCTGAAAGGAAATTCAGAAGAATCTTGGGTAATGGTGAAGCCATGGCATACCTCAGATCCTGCAGCTGCTATTTCTAAGAAAATGGATGTCTATGGTGAACTACTTGACCACCAAATAAGTGGCCTATTTCTCCTGCAAAGGTGCTGAGATTCCACTGATTGTAAAAGATGTACTGAGTGTTTAACGCCTAACTTATTTTCATTGTCCTGTGCCAAGCAAGAAAAAAATTGGACTGTTCAAAAGTTACTGTTATAAATTAATTTAGTCTGTTTAGCTTCCATGATTTGAAACAGCTTTCTGTTTATTCTGTGGATTAGTACCCAGGTGCATAACCGGTGCACACAGACTAGTGTCCCTTTGACGGAGAAAGCCTTCTGAATTATAAGCAAAAGATGCAGTAATAAGTAGTCCTGTGGACTGTTTCGAAATGTCGTACCTCCTATATTTGTCACCTCAGGTTTTGTTCTTGTGATATCTTGCTTACTGCCTGGGAAGGGAAAGTCTTGTGTCACGATTAGATGTGTTTAGTTTCCTTTGGAAGTAACAGTACCAAAACTCCGCACAAAAAAGTCTACTTTTTACTAGCAGCTTTCCAGGTATTCCTGCTTTTGACAGCTTCTTTTTGTGCTGTGTATGAAGTGAGATGGACTCCTTGATGAGTCCCACGAGAAGGAGTCTTCAGTTGTTTCACAATCCAGTGTGTAATGATAATATACAGACTCTTCCTTGTTTAACACTCATACAAAATTGTTTCTGTTCTATATGAAGAAAAAGTCTGCACTTTTTAATATTAAAAGGTCAAAGGAATTGCACCACGTTTTAAAATTAGAGCACTTCTTAACATTGAAGATCATTGTAAATACAACATCAAAACGTGAGGCATTTTTGGAGAAGAAAAATTACTGTTGTAAGGAAAGCTTGCGTTCCATATATAATGAAAGCTCACTGCAGAGAGCTGTTAGTTATATAGCTGAGGCTTCTAAATGCAACCTTAATTATGCAAGCTCTTATCAGTTATATATAGAAGACAGTCCATGGATACACCATTCTAGTATGTCTTGTGACAGCTATGACTGTATTAAATTGCATACTGTAGTGGCATTCTGCTAGCCAAATGGGATGGTAAAATTGAAAGAATAGGATTATTTAGAAATGCTAAATCTGTCCTAAACCCATTGCTGCTTTATCTCTCGAGATATGGAGCTGGGTAAGTTGGTATAGAAGGTTATAGCAGGCTTTGCATCCCAGATCAGCAGTAGCGATATTGGTCTTATGCTATAAATTATGATATTTTCTTGATATGTTGTACATGCTTGTTAATGACATGACAGTGACAGCCTGCTCAGTGGCCCTAAACAGCTGAGGAGACCTGTTTCCTAGGAAAATTTTGGGAAGCATCCAATTCAGAGAAAATGCTTTTCATTAGCTGGTTATGTATTCTCAGTATCTACGCAGTTTGTTCCCCTCTGACTGTGTGAACCATATCCATGAAAATACATTTATGGCTTTGCTATTCCATCTGCTTTTGCTTCTAGGACATCAACTGATATCCCAGTCCTTTCCCTGGGATGTCATGATTTCTAGAAGCAGTGAAGTTTAAGAAATCTTGACTAGAGTCCCAAATGTAGAGATAAAAAATAGTAGCGTCTTACTTGTTAAGTATGCAACTTCTGCCATGGAGTGAGTTGCCTCTCGTTCCCCACATAAACTGAAATTTCAACATGTTCTTCACAGTTGATGTGCAGTATCTTCCTCTAGTACTGAATTTTATTTCAAGTTTGAATTGTGTTGGAAGAGGTCAAGAATAATTCAGGTGAAGCTTGGAAATACTTCACTGAGTTCTTGATTCTGCTGCAGACCTTTGGGGTAATGTTATAGGGAGACATTTTACTCTCATTTTTTCTTGCTTCCCTTACTGCACAATGGAGAAAACTTTATTTTACTTTGTTTTCTTTGTCTTGCCTGTCCAGTTGTGGAGTGTTTCGCATACAGCCCGTGGACTGGATCTTGTCTAGAAAACCATTCTGCCTGGCTTTCCAGCTTCCCACCTCTAATAAGATGCAGGGAAACACGGAGCAGAATCCAAAGTGTGCCAGTCAATAATGTTTGCTTTTCCTTTCAGAGGTGTAATTCCCATTTTGTGCTCCTGTGTTAGTTCAAAGGAAAGAAAGGAAAGTAAGGAGGGAGAGTTTATTGTTAATTCTAATAGAGTTAACATTTCTAGAACTAAGTCATTGACACTTTTGATAGGTGTGAGGGGAAGGGGAGGTTGATTCGCAATGGAAAATGAATAAACTTTTTGAGGAGAATGTGTCTCTTTCTGTGTAAATAATGGCATGCTGTTGACCCAGAGCTTGTTTTACTGTTAAATTATCAACTGAAGCATTGCCTCAGCAAAACTTTTGAACTGAGAATAAGAAGTGACAAATAGTAAACGTGCTTAAAAATGGCAGGTTGTACAGGGACATTGAAAAAACCCTGAAAGCGAGGTAAGAACTGTGAGAAAACATGGTCTGTGAGTATAAGTGTTCTGAATGGAATGTGGCGTCATTTCTTCCTGCTGTACTTAAGGCAGCTGTGGGGGAATGATTGAAAGACCAGTGAATCAGTAAAAGGATTCCTGCTTTTTAATTATAATTTTTATTAATTAAAAAAGAAGTGAAAGAAGTCTAAATAGGAAACTCATCAGGAACTTTTTGGTTTACTCTGTTTGAAAGATGCCATCAGGCTTCTTTGATGTTCTTGGGTACCTCCGTCTGTCACCAGTGAGTGGGGGCTTGAAAGACCCGTCTGTTCCTCAGGTGTGTCTTTTGCTACTGCTGATGCCACCTCTGTGCTTAAAAGTCCATCATCTACTCTTCGTTTCTTCTGTCTTCCTGCCTTCCTTTTTTTGTTCAACTAGCCTTAAGCACTGCAGAGGATGAGAAAGGAATTACTGAGTTAGTTAAACATCTGATTTAATGAGGAATGGAGGATCAGCTGACTGAGCGCACCAGACCTGCAACACGCAGATTAGGTTAGTTAGTGTTAGGGTAGCTAATCAGGGTAATTTTATTGTGTGGAACTGCATGCGGTAAAATTGAAAAAAGAGACTTAGGTTGTGCGCCTTCCTGGGGGAGCAGACTGCCCAGAAACCTGCACAGTGCTGTATCTTCCCTCTTCCTTGTTACTTATTTAAAAAGCTAGTTTTATGTCTACGTTCTTACTTTTGCCTCTTTTTGAAAAATGATAATTTACTTAACAAGTGATATGTTGGAAGAGTTCCTTGTAACCTGCCAGTTTAACGGCTGAGTTTCAATAAAGCTTCCTGCCCGAGGTCCTACAGGATGAGCAGGGCTGTCCCGTGTAACTCGGCAGTTTGCTCCCCTGCAGCCCCGCTGTGCAGACGGGCACTCGCTTTGCTGCTCCTGCGCCAGCTGCGTGCCCGCTCTGACGGGTTCAGTGCAGAACCCTGCTTGAAATGGCCTGCTGGCTCCCTCCTCACCTGGAATGGGCATCCCACCGCTGCTGTATTTGATAAAATCCATCAGTGGTTAGTTTATATGGTATCTGTTATCCATTAAGGCTTTCACTGAGCTCCCAGCAATTAGCAGGTTAATTTAACTTCCTCCCAAAATTTCTCTCAGCTTTAAGTGCTTTTTGCCTGAGCTTTTGTGAAGTGTTATTTTGATGGAGGTACGTTAAGGGGTGCTTTGACTGAGGTGCTTGGGGGAGGGATTTTAAAAGACCTAAGTGAGATCTGGCTTACCTCTCCTGCCCATACCAATTCTAGCTGCCTTTCAGTGGAAGTCATGTGCCTTGCTCATTTTTGTGCCTTTGAAAATAAATTTTAAAATTAATTGCATTGCATTCATTCTTTCCTGGCTAGGACAGAGAACTGAGAAGTGAATCACAAGACCTCTGTTTCAGGGGCCGCTGTTGACTTGCTGTGACATTTAACCGGCCTGTATACTCTGTTCTGATTTCCTTTTCTTTGTGGGAAAGTGCAGTGGTGCCCATGTCATGGAGGTACCGAGACCTAATTGTTTAAACACGCTGCTGCTGCAGGACTGTCAAAGTTGCAATACTAAAATGATTTCTGTTTGAATTCCTGGTGTGTGAATTTGAAATTAAAAGCCGTAGCAATGTTGAATGGTTAATAGTTGAGAAGGTGAAGTAAGGAAACTATATCTGGGGTCATTGTTGGCTTCTCCCCAGGCTGGGATCATCCCTATGGTTTTTTGTTATCATTGTATCTTAGTCATTTACTTTTTCAACAAGTGGCCTTATTGAAAAGGAAATATTTTTTTGATGGGGAAGAGAAAGGATCTTGGGCAAAAGCAGGTGAAGTTTACAGGTGTATTTATTTCTGGAGTTCAGAAATATTGACTGTATTTCAGTTTATGATTAAATTAGGTACCATCTGAACTTGATTACTGGTGTCAGTTTGTTCCTTTCTTCTCAGAGTCAGTTTCGTCTCCAACATTTTGCTGGTTTCTCTCTGTCAGACCTGTAAATGCCGCGTCTGAATAATCAACTTTCTCAGCTCAGACCTACAAAATGAAGTAATCTAAATTGCTTTCTTCTGCAGCAATAATCTTTCTAAAATACAGTGATTGTAACGACATACAAATATTCCTTGGGTAGTTTACTAATGCCTTTTAGAGCGCCATAATAAGTAGTTCTAATTTTACTTGGTATGCGCATTTCAAAACCTACTTAATTGTTACTTCTATACATAAAATCAGTGTCAGTATTTCTGTTCATCAGACCTGATTGTGATCAGTATTTTTGTGTGTCATGTACACTGAAGTATAGATATGACCTAAATGTAGTCCTTTTATCTGTGTATCAAACTCCTCTGAGTTTCTGGCTTTTCCTTACGTGTATAGACTGTAGATTTGGGGGGGGGGGGGGGGTGTTTATTAATCTGAATCACAAGAAAACTTTCATTGCTTCCATAATCAATGTAAAATAATCACTTGTAAAATGATGAGCATACCCATATTAATTAAAGGCAAGCTGATGGGTTGACAATAAATGGCTTACATGGTAGTGCTTCTGATTTGGGTAAGAGCAATGGCATAATTTATGCTCAGTCAGACTTGTGTTATTCAGCATGCAGGATATCTTGCACGCTGTATCTGAAGTGATGTATTTGGTATGGCAATTTTATTTCACACCTTTCATACCATACATTATTTCTAGCTTACATATTTAGTTTATAGCCTAGCTTTACTGTTCTGAAACATCATCTGGGAAAAGGTTTTAATCCTGTGCCTGACAAACTTGTAAAATGTGAAGTTAAACTTTGTGTTATGAAACAGAAGGTAACACTGTAAAGGCATATGAGGCTTAGGCCTGAGCTCCATCGCTTTGAAGTTATGAGTCCTTGAAGTGTTGTTCTGTATTTGGAGACTTCCCATGTTTCAGGTTATTGAACACCTCAGGTGCACTCAGGAGATACGGAGCTGCCTGGATCTGAGGCATAGTAGCCTGGGAGCAGGGACAGCAGACCTTTGGTAGCCCTTTGGAGGTGCAGTGCATCTTCCATTACACCTCGTTCAGATATATCATTGTTGCTGCTTGTGGGGGGTAACTTCAAAACGGGGAATGGGACACAACTGACTGGTACAAATGGGAGAAGAAACAGGCTTAGGACTCCAGTCCGTGTATCAGCTACAATTGTGCTTGTCCTGATTTGGGAACAGATGGTTTCTGTCATGTGAGGACATACCTGTGTAAGGAGTAGGGCTAAGGCAGCTGTTAATGTTGGTGCAGAATTCAGTGATCCCAAGGTAACAGTAATGGTAGAAATATAGGCTGATATTAGCCTCCATTAGCGCCTCCCCGTGCCTTGCATGTTTTCCTTGATGGAGAAATAGAATATCTCCAGTTGGAAGGGACCCATAAGGATCATCGAGCACAGATCTTTCCTTCGTGTTTCTCACCAGGCAGTCACATCACGGCTGGTTAGACCCATGATGCTCTGGATCAAAATGATCTTCACGTGTGTGGGTGCCAGGAAGGAGGATACATTTCACTTAATATGCTATTCCTTTTGTGTCCAAAGGACATTTATTTCACTGATTTGATTTGGAAGAGAACAGAATAGAAGGAAAGGACCCACAGCGATCATCTAGTCCAACCACCTGACCACTTCAGGGCTCACCAAAAGCTAAAGCATGTTGTTAAGGGCATTGTCCAAGGAGCCTGTTCCAGTGCCTGCCCACCTTCTCGGTAAAGAAATGCTTCCTCATGTCCAGTCTGAACCTGCCCTGACACAGCTTTGAGCCATTCCCACACGCGCTATCCCTGGATCCCAGGGGGAAGAGCTCAGCACCTCCCTCTCCACTTCCCCTCCGCAGGAAGCTGTAGACAGCAATAATGAGGTCGCCCCTCAGCCTCCTTTGCTCCAGACTAGACAAACCCAGAGTCCTCGGCTGCTCCTCACAGGACATGCCTTCCAGCCCTTGCACCAGCTTTGTTGCCCTCCTCTGGACTCATTCAAGCACCTTAATGTGCTTCCTAACTCGTGGGGCCCAGAACTGCACACTGTACTCAAGGTGAGGCCACGCCAACACTAAACACAGCGGGATGATCAGCCCTTTCGACCGGCTGGTTACGCTGTGTTCGCTGCACCCCAGATGCGGTTTGCCCTCTCGGCTGCCAGGGCACACGGTGACTCCTGCTGAGCCCGCTGCCGACCAGCACCGCCAGGCCCCTCTCTGCAGGGCTGCTCTCCAGCCCTCCTCTCCCAGTCTGTATTTGTGTCTCGTGTTACTCCATCCCGGGTGCAGAATCCGGCATTTGTTCTTGTTAAATTTCGTGCCACTGATGATTGCCCAAGGCTTCAGTCTATCCGGATCCCTCTGCAAGGCCTCTTGTCCCTCCAGAGAGTCAACAGCACCTCCCAGTTTGGAATTGTCCGCAAACTTGCTAATGGTGCGTTCAACTCCTGCGTCCAGCTTGTTGTTGAATGTGTGGGACAGAACTGGCCCTAGAACTGAGCCCTGAGGAGCAGTGCTGGTGACAGGTCGCCAGCCAGAGGTAGCCCCATTCACTACAGCCCTTTGAGCTCTGCCCTTCAGCCAGTTCTTGACCCAGTGCCCCATGAACCTGCTCATCTCACAGTATCAAAAGCCTTACTAAAATCCAGAAAAACCTCATCCACCGCCTTCCCTTCAGCCACTAGGTGGGCGACTTTACCGCAGAAGGATATCAAATTCGTTAGGCAGGACTCTCCCTTTGTGAACGCATGTTGACTGTGCCTGATGATGGCGTTGTTCTTAAACGCCTTTCAGCAGCACCCAGTATGATCTTCTCCATAATTTTTCCAGGTACTGATGTTAGACTAACAGGTCTGTAGTTTCCTGGGTCTTCCGTTATGCCCTTTGTGTTAATTGGAATAACGTCGGCTAACTTCGGCTGTGCGGGGACCTCCCCAGACTCCCAAGACCTTTGGGAGATGATCGAGAGGGGTCTGCTGTAACATTCGCTAGCTCCTTCAGTACTCTGGGATGAATCCCGTCAGGCCCTGTGGACTTATGAACATTCAGCTGATACAACCGGTCCCTTACAGTTTCAGTGTCCACAAATTGAAGGTCACTGTTGCCACATTTGTCGTCCTCTGACTCAGAGGATCGGGCAGCCCAAGGTCTATCAGTATTATTAAAGACCAAGGCAAAAAAAACATTGAATGCCTCTGCTTTTTCTTCATCCCTATTTATCAGGAGACAATCTTCAACAAGTATCGGTCCAGTGCTTTCCTTAGACATCCTCTTGCTATTAACATACTGAAAAAACTTTAAAAAACTTAAAAAACTTTTGTTTCTTACCTGTAGAGTTGGCTGGCTGATGAGTTGACAGTGCGATATCTGTCTTCTGTAAGTCTTCCCATTTATTTCAGCTGCGGGTTAGAAAAAAACACAATTACTTCAGCAGACAATTTTTTAATTGAAGCTAAATAAAATCTTAATGGTTTAGGGAAGCTTTCAGGTAGGTGGTATTTTTTTAATGTTTTCATCATTTTTTCTACCATCAGAATGGAAGGGGCTCAACCCCTTGTACTATGTGTATTTTACTCTTTACTTCTCCCAGTAAATATCCCTTGTCACTCATATGTAGGAAGCGTCAAGCATTTCTGAGGTACGATGCAGTCCGTCCTGCCGTGGTTCAGCATATGGTCATAGGCTAGTACCCTAGAAATCCTTTTTGGACAAAGGATTCTGGGGTCTAGCAATTGTGAAAGCAGTCTGTATTGCAAGGGAGACAAATAAAGTAAACTGCTGTCTCTTTTTAATACACAAAGTAGGTGTTCACGTAACAGTTGGTATCGCAGTAATGTTGTCTAGAGCTTACAGCTGGTCTGGCCCCGGTTCTGGAAATCCTCCTATCTGTAGACATAGTGAGGATTTTTTGTGACCTCCTTGAGAAGTTCACTCTTATGGGTATGTAACAAAATGCATGAGTTCTGGGAGCGGGGCTTATTCCTGCATTTGTCTGAGGAGTCTTTATTTGCAGATGTTGTCCCTAAACTAAAGCCTTTATTACCATAAGTAAGGATGTACAGGATAAGATTCCTTCTTTTGGGCTCAGACATGTCAGACACTGTCTTTGATAAGAGGAATCTTCTTCTGAAGTTTAGTAATGAACATACTTCAAAGATAAAGGAGTTTGGAGTGTTCTTGTTAAATGCATGTTTTCTAACCATCAGCTGGGGATGTTTTTGCATAGTAAGGGATTTACTCATATTTAACTAGATATGATTAGCCGTTCCCAGAGGCAATTGAATTTGGCTGAATAATGATCTGATAACTTTGGACAAATCCTGCTTATAATGGAGGCAGAGGAGCAAGAGAAATGCATGCACACTTATTCCAGTGCACGAAAGCCAAGTACATTGCATTTTCAGTGGTTATTTATTTATTAATTTGTTTATTTATTTATTTATTTATTTAAAGCCAGTGTTTAGGAAGCAATGAAGAAAAGCTGAGGGTCAGATAAGGTACTTGATGAATTTTGCTTCAGCTCTCTTCTTACCTTGTGACTGCAGTACTTAACTTACACAGGACGTGGTCACGTGAGATGTATGACAAATTGATTTTTTAATAACCTGGTGAGCATGCTTCTGTTGTATTGTGTAATGAGTTGTTATCTTTAATGACTAAAGGAATATTAGTACCCAAGTTGAACTGATGTTAGAACTACTTTTATTTTGAAATCTAATTTGTTAGGTGTTAGGACAGGAGCAATATACATTCAAATAATATTATTAATTATAGCAAATATACCTTCCTAAAATAAGATGAAATCTTGTAGAGGTCTATAACTCTTGCTGAGTGTGGTGGACCAAGATACAGTTTATTCTGAGTGATCTTCCTCCCAGATAAATCACTGAATCCACTAGTGCTGCATGGCCAGCACAAGTGTTTGTCTTCTCCACACATACTGTTTCATGGTATATTTTTGAGATGAGAGACTGAAGCTCTTCAGAAGGTAGATGTTGAATTAGTTCGGTTTTGGTTCGTTCTGATTTATGTTTTCCTCCATATTCTTTTTGATTCTCAGATATGGAAGTAGTAGAGGTGGTATGGTCATCTGGAGTTTTTACTGCTGGCCTAGGTTCCATCCAGCTGGTTGTAGTTCATGCAGCCAGCTGTTGCAGTTGTGCTGAAAGGTACACCCATTGCCATCTGTGACAGCTATGAATTTTGCAAAAATCTTCTTCATTGTTTATGGGCTGTAAATATGTTCTTTGCAGGCTCGAACTCCAAACCTGAGAAAAAAATTAGCTATAAAAGTTACAGGTTCCATATGAACCTTTTATTCCTTTTTAATAGCTCTCGCTGCATTTTCGTCTACGGCTTTTTTCCAGCTTCATTTTTTTGCAGCTTTTGTTGCCGTGGAATGGTTATAGAAAAGACTGAGGGGAGAGAAGCATATCAAATGTATTAATATAGCATCATAAAAGAAATATTTTCATTTTTTTCTATTTGCAGCAGATATTTTTTAAGTGACTCATGACAGTAGGCAATAGCTTTCTAGGTGTTCTGCCCCCTTCCTCCTACTGGTATGGGAAGTTCTCGTTTGACATCATCTGTGTGTAAAAGATGATTCATAGAGAGAAGGTTTCAGACTATGTCTTTGTGGGTGTGGGGTATTTTGCTAGTTAATGTATCATTTCCAATGAAATTTCAATATATAAGAACACAACCTAAAAACTTCTGCCTCTACAAGAGTGGCTTCTACAAGTATTTGCATTTTGAAAATACAGAGTAATTTAGCAGATTTTGGCAAGAGAACCTTACATTAAATATAACTGAGGAGATTAGATAGGACTTCCCATTCCACAGGTTTGTGCGATTACAATTACATAATAAGCTTGTCATAGCACAAAGAATTTACGCAGGAATTCACTAGTGTAGCTCTAGGTGGTTTCCAGTGAATCTGAAGCAGCTAAGGTGGGTACTCCAAATTCACGCAGCTGCACTGCGTGAGTTACTCCTTTTCTTTTCAGTAGCATTGTCAAGTGCCTGTTGCAGAATTGGGTCCCATAAAAATAAGTAGCACTATGTGATAGAAGTGAAGCTTCCTTTCTGTATTAATGGTTAGCTTTTTATGACAAAATTGAAGTGATGGGGTAGAAACAAATCCATCTTGGGTGTCTAAAAAAAGTCTTATATTTTAGTCACCCACTTCATGATACCTTTAAAATGGTATTGCTTATGACTTTGTGAAGTGGATTTAAACATTAGTAATTCTTCCTCTAGTAATTACAGGCAGCATCACACCGCTTTTCCTAACAGCGGTTATTTCTTTACTTCGTTGTTGCAGTACGTTTCAACTTCAACATCTCAAAATATCTCCATGAAAGACAATGTAAAAAATGATCTAGTTCCTTCCAGAATAAGCATAGGATTGTGTTTGGAGGAAGGACAATGGATGGGGGGAGCAGCAAAAACGCTGGGGTGAGGCGGGGAACGGTATAGCTCAGGTCTGAGTTGGCCGCTTCTCAAAACGTCCATTTTGGGAAAAAGCCGTTACTGCTTTGCCGTACAGAGAACGTCACACGTAAGAGAAAGCATCCCTCTGTGGTGTGTCACACTGCAGAATTAAATAGTTTTCATGAATCAGTAAGTGTGTAGAACTCTGCTCCAGCTCTTGTAGTCCAAGGTGGTTTCATTTCAGCCTTGCCAAACAGTGACAATATTTATGTTCTGGTTATTCTACCGGCGCAGCTGTCGTGACGTGTTTGCCCAGCTCACGGCGTAAGTGCAGGTAAAGAGCACTCACCGTAACTTCGGCGAGAGCCACGGGAGTATTCACTAGTTCTCAGAAGGAACTCCAGGTCTGTGATGGAGACAGGGAGGGGAGGGATGATGTTGCCACAGCCTGCCTTTCTGTCCAGAGCAGAGAAGTTACCTCCCTAATGGCAATTCCCTTCCCTCTCCTTGACCTGGCACTTCGGATCTCCTCTGCGCCCTCTGAGAGTTGTTGGCAGCTCCTGTTTCTGTGCAGTAGCTAATTACCTTAGTGTAAGACAGGCAGTTCTGTTCTCTCTTACGCAAACCAGTCACATAACGTGCGTTGAGGGGACGGAGGAGTGAGGCAACATGCCTGTAGTGTAGTAGTCAAGAAGGGAAATAGAAGTTGACTGCCACAGAGCAGTAAAAACCAGAATAGTGGGGTAGTAGGAGGACTGCAGGGGAGAAGCAGAAGTTGGGAGGTTTAAAAGAAAAGAGGAGGGAAAATATGAGGAAGAAAAGAAGGAGGTTGGGAAGAGGCTGAGAACATGGAAGGAAAAGGGAAGGGGTCAACATCTTCCTTTTCCCATTGTTTTCTCGAGGTTGCTTCTCCAGGAAATAACTCGGCTATCAGACCTTTAGCTTGCATTTAGCTGGCATGCCTTAAGGTTACATTTTCTAACTGGAAACATCAAACACAGATCATTCTCCCCCCCCCCCNACTATGTGCTATAGCTGCATCCAGCATCCTCACTGCTGGATTCATTGGTTTGATGGTTTAACTACACTATTTTCATTTCAGCCTCTGGTTGTCTTTTGATTTGAAAAGCTCGGAAGGGAGGAGCAATTGCTGGGCTGTGGCTGAGGTTAGCTTACACTGTGGTGTCTCACAGCTCTGCCCCAAGCCCCCAGACTCCTTCACCGTTTGTCAGCTGGTTTTCCCTTTCAGGTCCTGAGCTCTGGCACTTCTAAAAGCCGCGTGTTTTTCAGTGATCTGTTTCCCTGTATCGGTAGCTGTGTGCTGTCAGCTGTCGTTAACTGTTCTGTTCACAACTCTCTGTGCTTGCTGCCATGAAGTGGCCAGACTTGGTTGTTCTTTTCTTGTGTCAAGCCCTCTGCAGCCTGAGACAATAGCTTTTGTCTATTGCCAGTCCCTCCTTTAGCTGCTCTCTCCCTCCTTCCTTCTTCAAGTTTGAACTCTCTGCACATGCCCTTTCCTTTTACAGTCCTGTCAGCCAGTGTTCACCAGTAGGGTTTGATACGAGTTACGTGGTCTTTTGGTATAATTGCTGAACGCTGCTATTTATACTTGCTGTGCCAATGCTGTTGGTGTATGTATAAAGGAAGGCAGCATTTCTGCCTTAGTCCAAGTCAGGCGCACAGATGGAAAGACAGTATCCCTGACATCTACTTCTCTTTCAGAGGCACATAAATTTATTGCTTATCATATCGTTAGTACCACCTTCTTATTCAAAATGAACAGAAAAAGGACCGGGTAGAAAGTCAAATACAGAACTCGCTATTTTTTTTAAGCAAGCAGGGTTGTTTGCATAAAAGAAGGGCTTTGTGCACAGAAAGCATGTGTTCTATGTCCAGTGTGATTTTAAGTGTAGAATTATGAACACAAGCACGTGTATAAATTCTGGTTTATGCACAACTGTATTCTGTATTGCAGGCAAACTCCGAACATGTGAACGCTTCAGGAGGGGGGAGCAGTACTTCCCTTGCTTTACATTTTCTTCTTGGCTAAACTCTACTGTAATTCCAATTCCCTGCAGGAATGATTCTCCATTTCTTGCTGATAACCCATGTGTATAATCTAATGGTTAGACGTGTACCTAAACATCTGAGAGGAGCATTAATAATTCACAGGCATTTAACTGGGAAAGCTCTCTTCATTAAAGCATGTCCCTTTTATTCACTTCATGGAAGAAAAAGGGTCTGCAAGGGACTTGTGTGCTTTCTTAGCATCATTGCTGCTCATTGTGAATAATTGTATGTGATTTAAACCCTGTAGTTAAGCTCTTCTAAAGCATCTATGCTGAAAGACAGCTGTTTGGTGGTGTGAAAAGAAATAGATTGGACTGAATTTTTACAAAGCAGATTGCAAAGTTGTGGCTTATGCAGCTGTTAAAAAGGTTTAACTGCAATCATTGGTATATGTACCTACACCGGTGGGGATGAACAAACCGTCAGAGCCCCGACAAAGACGGAGCGTGGTCTCTGGTCGTTGGGCAGCTTTATAACCCTGGAAAGACAGGAAACTTCGGGTGAAGGAATGCTTCAGCAGAGTGCTTTCCACTGTGACTGTTAAATGGGGCAGCCGTGCAGGTGGCCTTGTGCCAATGGCAGAGACAGGAGAAGCTGAAATGTTGGAGTCAGCTGGTAGCTTTTCACATGGGGTGGCACAGCCACAAATACAGTAAATCATCAGCGCTAACCTCAAGACCATCAGAAACAGGCTTTGGGAAGTGAAAGACAATCCTGTGACAAAGTTGCGAGGAATAGCTTGTACGGGCTGTTTATAGAAGGGTTGAAAGCTGCTTTTTTCTCTCGCCACCCTCCCTTTTTTGAATTAACAGTGCCTACCATGCTGAGACACCCCTGGGGTAAGGGGATAGGAGACAGCCTGGTTCAGAGTCCTCTCCATTGTGTCTTTCTCCCTCTTTCTCCTACCTGGTGGCCAGCGCAGGCAGTGGGATTAGTGAAAAGTTTGGCTGCTTGCTTGGGAAGATGTGTTTGGTGAGCACTTGACTTTTGGCTAACAGGTAACTGTGTGAAGAGAGGCACAGGACATACAAGGAAGATACAGTATGGTTAAAAGACCGCACAGTCCCAATCCTTCTCATAATTCTTTGGCATTTTTTGCATTCTTAGCTTAGGGTTTGTTTGGTTGTGGGTTTTTTGTTTATGAAAAAATATGTCTATTAAAAAATCTATTAAAAAATACCAATGTCATTCAAAGAAAAAACAGATGTCTCAACATGTGCCCAGAATTCACGTTCAGTTTTTAACTGAAGGTCCTCAGTTCTTCTCCCCATTTTGCAGCGTGACAGAATTCCTTCACCCTCAGGTCACCAAGGTCATCATGGCTCTGCAGTTTTCCAACACTCATTGTCTACCACTTCTCTGATAGAAATTGTTGTTATTTCCATTTTCTTCACCTCCAAAGGACAAAATACATCTTAAATTTAACCTCTTAGCAGCAGCCTGATTAAACTGGATTCCTTATTCTGTTTCTATTGACTAATGGGTAAATGAGGTTTTCCTTTTTCTTTTTTAGTAAGCCTTCCACGATGAGTAGACCTCTCAGCTGTGCATATATCATCTCTCCTTTATGAATTTGTTGTTTATTGTAACCCCACATTCATTGGCATTATCATCACAAAGCACAGAGTTCGCTTAATGTAAAGAAAGAGAGACTTGCTAAAGGGGAGGAAAAAACCCGAATTTGTTAATGCAGTGCTTTTGCCACATTTTGTTAACAAAGGTGAAACATGAAGAGTAGAAAGTAAATAATACATAAATAGTTAGGAAAGGTCAGGGGAACAGCAATATAAAGAGACTCGAACAATAAATAAGTGTAAGTTTAGTTGCACTGCTGAATTGATTTTCCTGTCTAGGAATTTTTCAAGTAAAATATTGGCTGAGATTTCTGGGCCTGGGTGCCTAGAGAGGCACCTCAGCTCCACGATTAGGGAAGCCAAGCTGCCAGTCTGCAGCCCCAGCTTATGTTAGCTAGTGAGCAGTATGTCAGAACAAGAAACCCTCTACCTTTTGATGGCTAAAGAGGGAACGAAAAACAATTTGCCACGCATTTGCCTTAAGCTTTAAAAAAAGTCCAGCCTGATACATTGATTTATGTTTAAATAAATAAATAAACTCTCTGTGCATATGTCGTCAGCTGAGATTCCTGTGCCACACTGCCATTTTCCATTTTGGGAAGATTATCATCTTGGCATTCAAATTCAGTATTCAATTTACTGCCCAGTCTGACCACCAAGATCTGTCCCTGTGGAACAGCTGCCAAGCCAGTTAACCCCTGTTCTGTTTTTGTGCATTAGAAAGGAATAATCACTGTGAATAGCTTCCCATTTGTCTTTATTGTAGTTCACTTTAATTCATTTCTGTTCTCTCCTTCAGTCTGTCAGTTTTATTACTAGATTGAATGTTAAGCCTAAGCTCCTTGGCAATATCTGAATTTTAAAGCTATATGTTTGAGATGGGTGTATATTTTTTAAATAAATGATGAGAAAAACCAAACACTCCCTTTTCCTTGAAAAAAAAAAAAAAATTCTGCTCTGAGATTGAGTGTACACTGCTCCCACCAGAGAGCTTTGTCTTATTCTTTCCGCAGCATAATTTTTTTTTCCTGCTCTGGCTCACGCCAGTTAAGAATAGAGAAAGAGATTTGTTCTAATCTTTTTGATCGTTTGTAGCTCAGTCCAACAGAATTCTTAATTAGTAGCGTACAATATGTTAGCCCAGAGTAGTGTGTTTGAGTATGGCATTGTGGTGGTTTAGCCCCAGTCAGCAACCCAGCACCACGCAGCCGCTCGCTCGCTCCCCTCCCTGGTGGGATGGGGGAGAATCGGAGGAGCAAAAGTAAGAAAACCTGTGGGTTGAGATAAAAACAGTTTAATAATGATAATAACAACGACAACAGCGAATTGTAATGAAAAGGGGGGAGGGAGAGAACCCAGCAAAAACAAGTGCTGCAGCCACTTACCACCCGCCAACCAACACCCAGCCAGTCCCCGAGCAGCGATCGCTGCCCCCCAGCCGGCTCTCCCCAGTTTATACACTGGGCATGACGTCTTATGGTATGGACTAGCCCTTTGGCCAGTTGGGGCCACTGTCCCGGCTGTGTCCCCTCCCCTCCCGGCTTCTTGTGCACCCAGCAGAGCATGGGAAGCTGGAAAAGTCCTTGACTGGTGTAAGCACTACCCAGCAACAACTAACACATTGGTGTGTTATCACATTATTCTCATGCTAAATCCAAAGCACAGCACTGTACCAGCTACTAGGAAGAAAGTTAACTCTATCCCAGCCGAAACCAGGACAGACATTCTGAAATATATATTGCTAGACAGTTATTTCTCACTTTGGTCAGCTTACCCTTCCATAGTTTCCATGAACATAATTTATGCATATCTGATTTTAATTACTAATGAAGCTGAGCCCAGCCTTTCCTTATTGGAGTTAAGGACCAAGAAAGACAGAGAGAATGCTTGTTCAGCATACGCTTCCCTGGCATGGGACAGGTTTCGTTTTGCTGGCATTTCACCTCTGAGTGCAGTGCAGGGGCGGGGAGAGCGAGACTCGGCTTCCAGGGTCCATTGCTGTGGTTTGTGTCACCCACTAAATATAGAACAGAATTCTGCCAAATGACACAGTAATTCCTATGTGAAAATAGATGCTGTGCTCCGCTCCCAGGCTAGCAGCCGCCTGCTTTGACACATGGGCTTCAGCAGGGAGGCAGTCACATGGCCTTGATATCGAACAGTCCAAATCCTTGTAAAAGTTCTCTGTACTTTCAGTGAGTGTCAGCAGATGAAGCCAAGCAGCTTTACGTCATGAGAAGAGCAGGAAACAATCTGTGATACCTTTTTGGTATGGATTAGCCTAATAATTGGCTTTCTGGTTTGTTTTTTAAGCTGCTGGCCTTTAAAAACGGATAACGATCACCGTCTATGCTCAACACAAGTGTATTGTCTTTGACTCTTTTGGAGTGGTGAATTCCCGAAGTTATTGGCATTGTAGTTGTAACTGCTCATGGTTGACCGAGAACGTGTCATAGTGGGATGATTTGTTGGTCTTTGTGCTGTGCCGTCTAACGCTCGAGCTTCATTTGTACTGGGAGCAGGATGGATGAAAGACTCACTTCCTAGGCAAAGGAAGGATCCTGCTTCTTTTCAAAAATACTTTTGGTGTTGAAGGAGAAATCTTGCTCTGTTCTTTGCTTCAAAGAGATGCAACGAGCATGAAGAGCCTGACAAGACTGCTACTGTTTGTCTTAGAAATGAGTTGAATAATGAAATGAGTTGAATAAATAATACTGTAACAGAATGCAAAATAATGAAACTTGATAGAGAAGGGAATCTGTACTTTTTCTTCATCTTGTTCCACAGCGTGTGGCAAATCAATATGCAAAACACGGAAAACCCCAGAAGTTCCCAAATGCTGCTCTTGTGGTGCATGCTTTGGCTGTGGAACTCACTGCTATAAGATGATATCAACACCAAAGGATTCAGAGACAATTTGGGCTTCCCTGTGATAAGACCCCACTGGTCAAATATCAGTGGAAAAGAAAATCTCACTTGCTTTGTGACTTAATCTGATCTTTGTCTCTAGGGAGTCAATTGACATTCTTAAATTAACTTTCATAGGTGCATTTTGCTTATTGGGCTTCCTTTGGATGTGTCTGGTTTTTGCACGTTGTCAAAGGCAAGCTACTGGAGTGGTGGGGACTTAACATTTGATCTAGTTCTGTAGCTGAATCCTAAAAATTATGGTGCTGAACTTGGAATAAGAAATACGATTGACAATTTAACCCATGCTTTCACGTTGCCATATGGCATCACTTCATGTCCTGGCAGCTTCCGATCCTACTTGGAGTTGCCAAACCTCTGTACGGTAGTTTCAAAGTACTTCAGTCATTGATCACTCCTAAGCCCTGTGCTGTTGATATTAATAGAGGAAAGGCTCTTGTTTTCTTAGGCACCAGCAATTGCTGTTAGGGGCAACCTAGACTAAGCCTGTTTCCATTAACCTTCTTACAAGTAGTGGTAGTGCAGCTTCAGCAGCATATGATTACCTAACACAGGAAGAATGCCATGGCTGACTAAAGTACTGTCATGCTACAACATTGCTGTTCTTTAACCAGGGAGAAATGGAGGTGACATTTGGAGCAGAATTCTCCTGCCAGCAATGCTTTCACAGTATCGTGCACTTGCCTCATGACGTCCCCTTGCACTTATGAAATGGTCCTGTGTGTATATTTTAAAATAACACTAATTAAGAGGGATCTTAATAGAACATGAGGGAATAAATATAATTTGAATACCTTTGTGAGAAAGCAGGGCCCAGAGGTTTTACTGCTGAAGTGCAATGGAAAAGAATACTGCATAAAGTATAGTCGTTTTGAGGATCTCTCTTCTTCTTCTCCCTCTTGAAATGCAGAGAGGACAAGCTCAATGATCTTTTTTTGTTCTTGCTCTTCTTTCTTTTGGCATTTTTTAATGTGCTACATTTTCTTTATTAAATAGCGGGAAAAAAAAAGTATTGATTTCTACATTTATCTTTCATCACCTCTGGCTTTGTTAGGTTCTTACGTAGTCACTTTGCTCTGACCTGAATGCTGCTAGCTACACAGGACCCTAAGAAAGTTGCAAATAATAGTTACAGTCTTCAGAAATATCTTCATAATTGCAGGAGTGGTGAGTTAACAGAACTTGGGCTCCCAAGTCTCATTGTAAATAATTCGGAGCCTTTGTCTCTCTTACGGGATTCTCTTGTGGGACTTACGCGTGTCAGGGAGCAGCAGGAATGGGCATAAGGGGAGGTGAGCTAGGAGCTTTAATCTTAGTGGCAGGACTAGCACAGACTAAACGTTTGAGAAACAGAACTAACAACATACTAGCAAAGTGTCACATGAGCTCTAGGTGCAGATACTGAAACCATTGTGAACACGCTTGGGATTGTAGGGATTGTAACTTCATAGAAGAGCCAGCAATTAATCATTTCATAAAAGGAGGAATGACGTTAGGGTGATCAGGAAGAAAAATCCTTGCATTCTTGCACTGGAACCTTCAGTTTTGTAGGCTCTTAAAAGCTGGTGGCCATCACTTCCATCACATAACTTACTTTTAATCAGTGTGCATATATAGAATATAGCAAAAGCAGCTTTAGCTGCAAGAATTCAGGGAGGCTGGCAAATTAAAAAAAAAATTTTGTTTGCTCTTGCCTTTCATCCTTTATTGTATAGGCAGAAAGTGAAACATCGGGATGATTTTTCCTTCTTAAAAAGAAATGTCTTGACGTTAACTTTTGACAAACAAAGACTGATGACTCTGATGTTGCTTGCTGTTGTTGATTGTCTTTGAAGATGCTGGAATTTTCTTACTTTCTCCTTGGCTGAGGAGAAGATGTGGAGCTATTAGAAAAGGGACCTTTTCCTCAGCCCATTTACAATGAATTAGTTAAGCAGATGTTATCAAAAGGAAATAATGGTTAGACATTGAAATGTTTTTAGATCTATGGCTAAGAATTTTGTCGACCTTTGTAATGGCAATCTCCTGTCATGCGTGTCAACCTACTGAAACAGAAAGTGTAATCTCACTTTTTAATTATGTGCACACAGATTGCTTGTGCATGCGCAAAGAGATGCAGGGATAGATTAATTCGTTGTTTTTGACAAAGCATATGGCTTACTCATTATGTATGCATATGCCTCTGTGGACAGAGGGGTGAAAGAGGAGATGGAAAAAGGACACCAGCTGGTTGGGTTTTCTTGACCTGTTTGGTCTATCCGGTTGCAATAATGTTTGTGTTCTAACTCACAGACATTTCTGCACTTTCCTAAATTTTACAGAGAAGTTTGCAGATGTACACTTCAATCATCTGTCATTGCAAGAAGACTGAAAAAATACTTTGCTTATTATTGTACAGGAGTAGCTGTTGGATGAAATAAGCAAGCCTAAAAGTAAGGCTACATATCAGCTTCATTGAGGTGCAGTACTTGGCTGGGTTTAGAACTAAGAAAGTTAGTAAATTCTGTTACTGAATCTGGTCCATGTGTTTTTCAGTCTAAGTCATTCTTAGTCATTTAACAAACTGTATTTCAACACCTGAGATGTGCAGAATGATCCAAGTTGGAAAAAACTTGCTGTTGTCACCAGTATTCCGTCTTTGAAGAGGACTAAGATCATGGGAATGACTCACAAAGGCAGTAGCCAGTTCAATCCTCAAGTAACAACCAGAGAAACTCAGATCTGAACGTGTGACCTTGCTTTCTTGCACCCCAGGTGCCACAAGCTTTCAGGTAACATTTTCTCCCTGTGAACCAGCATACTATTTTCAGCTTGTGCGGGTGTACTCCTGTCCTCAAGGCTGAAGGCTTCAGTAGTAGTAGTGGCCAACCCGCAGCTTTCTCTCAAGCAGTTCTTGAACTCAGTCCGTGTCCGACTTTGAACACCAGGCTATGGTGGTTGGTGAAGTAGTGGGGGCTTCTGGGGCTGAAAACGCCAGGGACCTAGCAGTGTGTTCAGAAATGGGGCAGTGGGATTCCTTGGATCCTGCTGCCAGTGTTTACCTGTCAGCGGTAAGCTAGGGTCCTTGCCCCTCTTACCACCTCCTCCTTCTACTCCGATTTCTTTGAGTTTTGTGTTATGTATCTTTATATTATGAAAACTTTGGTACGAAGAGGATCAGGAAGGCTGGCCTCCTTCCCTCCTTTCTAGGGCCCTGCTGAAGTCAGCAGAAGCTGTGCTATTGATTTCACTGCAGCCAGTATTTTATCCTTTCTGTTTAAGAAAACAGTTTATGCTTAGACTCATTTACCACTTAAATTTCCCATTACAGTCACAGCTAATGTTCTACCTCTAGTTTGTTGCTCTTCAGGAAACAATGAGGCA
Source organism: Sula dactylatra (assembly GCA_013389905.1). Taxonomy (NCBI): domain Eukaryota; kingdom Metazoa; phylum Chordata; class Aves; order Suliformes; family Sulidae; genus Sula; species Sula dactylatra. The sequence continues at coordinate 24,657 of WEKW01010550.1, forward strand.
GTTTCTTGTTCTTTATGAGGAAATCAAGATAGAAATGAATGGGATAATTTGAAGCCTTTGTCATCTGTGTAGCATATTTTCCAGGCCTAGACATTTCAGTTACATATGACAGATTTTCACACACATGCATCTATGGCAGTGATAATAAGATCAAAAAAACAAGTTCAGAAATAGGTTTAGAATAATGGATTTCAATATAGTACCTTCCTAAAATGAACTTCTACCAGCTTCCTCNTCTCTGGATTAGGTGAGCCAAGCCTTCATTTAATCTGAAAGTTTAACCTAAAAACTGTTTGTAAAGTGATTTACAATCTGTATTTATTAAGGACACTAGTCTTTTCCTAACAAAAGTATTCCTTAAGGCTTTTTGCCATTCTCAGCATCAGTGAACTTTGATGTTAAGTAGGAGCCACTGCCACCTTTACTGCAGAAATATTTAAGCTTCTTCAAACATTTCACCTTCTTACAAGGACTGTTAGAAAATGAACTAAGAAAACATCCTGCCCTGGAAACTTCGCTGGAATTTATGGAGGAAATAGCCTTTGAAAATTTTTGCTGCAGCAGAGGAATCACCACATACAGCTTGTCACCAAGAAAGGATTCATTTAGCCAGAAATTAATCCTGAGCTCTCTCCTTATAAATGTACTTGGACAGATCTAATTCTTGTCAGGCACAAAGCAAGTGATGCATAAACAAAGAATCCCAGCACATTTAATTTATGCACGCTAGCCCTGTTTCATTTCTGACCATGTTCCTTCAATGTTTTATGTAGTGTCAGCTGTTCAATTTGAATTCTTAGTGGCCATTTTTAGTCTCCACCTTTTTTGCAGAGGTTACATTAAAAATGGGAGAGCTGTGTCTGGTGGTTCAGTTTAAACTTGGCTGTACAACTGCTGGCAAGTGGTTTATCATGTGCACAGAAAAAATCTGCATGGGCTGAGAATAAATGGGGAAATCTTTAAAACGGCTTTGGAAAATAGCATAGAAAATGTTTGCTTCAGAATGACGAGGCAGAAAAAACATTATTACTATACAAAAAAGTGGGTTTGACTATATAAAAATGTAGTACGTTGTCCTCCTTAAGGATTTTCCAACAGCAGGCTGGCTATGCTGGTCAGTAAAGCAGAACCAAAAGACCTCGGAGCTGGCGTTGGTCTGAGCCACTAAGTCCACTTCTAACAAGGGCACAGCCCTCCTGCCTCATGTCTAGAGTCAGTCTAGCTTTTCAGCTGCCTCTTCTGCATTTAGGACATAGGTGCCCCACGGGCCAAGTTTCAGACTTAGTTTGCCTAGACTGTGCTATCGTTGTACAACCAGCGTACTGAAAAGTGTCTTGAATTTTCTTCTGGCATGGGGTGAGGAGAGGGGAACGAGGAATAAACTGAAAGCGACTGTACTTGACTGAATGGCCTGCCACATATGTGCCTGCCCACATCTGTACTTTGGTTCTGTACAACTTTGGGGCAATAGATTAAATGTTTGAGGAAGTTAACGTGCTTATAGTGTGATAACAACGATGCTTTCCTAGTTCAAAGATCTTTTAGTTTTATAGGTCAAAGAAGGCCATACGCCTAGCTCAGATTGTGCACTGACTAATCTGAGGTCATATGACACGTCAGGAGACAAATTACAAGCTGAGTCTAAGAATGCCATGTGCCTGATGTAATTGCTATATAGCTTTTACCATGACATTTGGATTGCATTTCTTTGCAGCAATTATATTGTTCTTTTCGTGTTGCTTAAAAGTGGTCAGAGCAATGACAACATGACTATGAAAGTCCTCAGGTTTGGATTGATGGCAAGTTGGATATGAGTCAACAGCGTGCCCTGGCAGCGAGAAGGGCCACCCGGGTCCTGGGGTGCATCGAGCACAGCAGAGCTAGCTGCTTGAGGGAGGCGATTGTCCCACTCCACCCTGCACTGGTGCGGCCCCACCTCAAGCACTGCCTGCAGTTTTGGGCGCCTCGATATAGGAACATCAAACTATTGGAATGTGTCCAGAGGAAGGTGACCAAGATGGTGAAAGACCTCAAGAGCAAGACTTACAAGGAGCGGCTGAGGTCACCTGGCTTGTTCAGCCTGGAGAAGAGAAGGCCGAGGGGTGCCCTCATCACAGTCTGGAACTTCCTGAAGGGGGGCAGCGGAAGGGAAGCTGCTGATCTCCTCTGTCTGGTGACCAGCGACAGGACAGGAGGAAATGGAATGAAGCTACGTTAGGGGAAGTTCAGACTCGTCATTAGGAAAAGGTTCTTCACCGAGAGGGTGGTCGGTCACTGGCACCGGCTCCCCAGGGAAGTGGTCACGGCACCAAGCCTGTCAGAGCTCAAGGAGCATCCGGACGATGCTCTTAGTCACATGGTTTAGTTTTAGGTAGTCCTGCGAGGAGCAGGGAGTTGGACTCGAAGATCTTTATGGGTCCCTTCCAACTTGCGATATTCCATGATTCTAAGAGGATACTAAAAATATCATGAGGCGCTTGAGTTGTGCAGCAATGGACTCTGTACAATAGGGCACATTCCAAGGCACTGCCTGGAGCAACTACCCTGAAATACTGGAATCTTCAGAACAGATGGAGTCCCTGAAGGCTGATACAATCCAGGCCTTGGACAAGAGTGCCTGGGTGGATTGTGGTGTTGCATGTCAGGACTGTAGTCATTGGTTGAGCCACCACAAAAGGAGATGTGAGGGATATGCACAGACTGCCATACGGGAGACAAACAGGAGACTGACAGGATCTCTGCAGAGCTCCTGCAGAGGCAAGAGCCTAAGGCCTGCGATGCAAGAAAGGAAGGACAACTCTGCGACTGCATGTGAATGATCAGTGGATGTATACTCCCATACAAGCTGAACGGATGCATCAGAGCCAGCAGGATCTGAACCACACCTGAACCAGCACCGAGAGGAAGTGGTGTGTGATGC
>WEKW01010552.1:0-90817 GCA_013389905.1 Sula dactylatra
TAAACATGCTGATCTTGAGCCTTCTCCTTTTGAAAGCCTTTTTCTTCACTTCAGTATCTGTCAAGATAGTAGTATTTCCAATACTGCAAGAAAACGATTAAGATTCAATAGTTGTTCTGCTGGCCTTAATCCTGCTTTGTCTTATTTTTCTTACACTTCTTCCTCTTCAGTATGTTACTAGACTGTGTGTATTTGTGTAGTGTCCATGTGACAGTTGCATTCACCTTTATCCTGTCCTTCATTCCTTTGCTTTTCATTCCATAAAGATAAGTGTCAGGCAACATCTTTTNTTTTGCTTGTTTGCACAAGGAATTTTAGAGGAAGTACTTGTCTAAACCTAGGTAAACTAAACTTTACTCACCTAAACTTACAACCTAAACTTAGACTATAAAGGGAACCTATAGTCTATATAGAAGAAAGCCACATCTTCTGAAATGCATTCAGTGTGGGAGATGTAAAGTTGCTGTTCTGAATTGCTCGCTAGAGGATCCTTCCTCAGCATATGGATGGCATAGGGAGACTTTATGTATATTAAGTGACTAGTAGTAGACAATATTAATAATTACCTTGAGAGTGCTTTTCAGGGCACCAATTCCAGGCTGGTTTGGGGAGGAGGGGTGTTTACCTAGNAGGAGGGGTGTTTACAGCTATCACTGTAATGCATCTGTTCAGTATTTTTAAAATGCACAACCACAGATTTTGGTTTTTTATGTGTTTATTCTGTACTTCCATATACACGGGCCTTTGTGAACTCTGTCTCCTCTGGCTGCACGCTGACAAGTTATCTTACTTCCATAATTTCTGAATATCTTTTATGCTCGCTTATTTCCATATTATTCTTTGTTTTCTCATTAAAATGAGAACAGAGATCAAACTTCTATTAATTAGATTAGAAGATCCTTAAGACCATGAAATTTCTTTTAAGGCCTCCAGCTACGCTTTTGTGTATTTTCTACCATTATGGAATTGCTGAGGCACAAAGTCTGCTTGGAAAATCTTACTAAAGATGCTGAACACATGTATTCCCACTGTCCTTAGATGGAAATGAGGATGTCAAAGCGCATACGTTTTTTAAAATAACCTTTTTTTCAGCCCTTGGCTTTTGGTGTGGTTTGTTGTGGTTTTTTTTTAGTTCTGTTGAAGTAATAAAACTTTTTTTAAACTAATATTTTCAGGACTACAAGTGAGAAAATCTTCAAAAGAGAACTATGTGTAGGAATGGTTCCTTTGCACTTCATCCCTGAGAAAGAATGCATAGAGTATAAATATGTGTCTTTTTAGCTCCTTAAGAATGTTAAATTTCTTTTTAATTATAGTGAAATCGAATGACTAGTATATACATAGATCTGTTTATTTAGAAATAGGTTTTATCTTAAATGAAGTATTTAGTTTGCTGAAAGAATGGAGCAAAAATACACAAGCTGTCAACTGAGATCTTTATAATTGGCTCAAGTTGTAAAATGAGGCTGAAGTGGAGTTATTTTGATTTTCATCATAAATTTGAAATGACTTTCAAATTACAAAACTGAAATGCATGCTTTGCCTTATTAGTTTTAGGTGCAGCTTTTTCTTTAAAGCACAGCATTTAAACAATATTGCTGGCTGTGCTGGCCCTAAATGCAGGTGTAGGAGGAAAAAAGGGATTTCCTTTAGAACTGTTGCTGATGGAAGAAGATATAGTTGTGAATTTCCTCTGCAATGCACGCTGTATTAGTAATGCAGTGTTGTGCTGGTATTTAAAAAAAAAAACAAAAAACCCCACAGCAATTCAAACAGAGTATGAGTAGTGGTGAATCTGTTTTGCTTTCTTTTTTGTTTCATTGAAGTGCCAAATAGTTAAATAACGAATAATAGATTACTTATTTTAAAAATATTTAAGTTTTTTAACACTGGTAAGAAAATCTGGGTACTTAGGTTTCCAAAATACATAAAACCATATATAAATTAGTCAGCCATCACTTAACAAAACCACTGTTTTAAAATTGAAAATATGTCCTTTTTGTAAATAAAAGATGTGCTATGAGAAAGATGATCCTATTCCTTTATCACATCTTGGTGAAAAGACCTTTTTAATTTGTGTGTTTTTATTTAGGTTGGGAATGTCAAGGGGGGAATCAATGAAACTCACTGCAGTGCAGAACAATGATGAAGATGAAAGCAATTCTTTGTGTGGATCTTCTGGCACACCTGGTCCTTCGAAGCAAGCAACCTTTGAGGACCAAGAAGAGAAAAGCGCTAAAATTCCACCTTTAACGGAGAGAGATTATTGTCCACCTCTTTGTAGCATGGAACAGGTACCTGTCAAGGATCTAACGGCAGATTCAGAGGATATACTGATACCTGAAGAATCAATCATTCAGGAGGAGATTGCTGAAGAGGTTGAGACAAGTATTTGTGAATGCCAAGAGGAGAACCATAAAACAGAACATGAGTTTTCTGAGGAGTCAGTAAGTCCAGCTGGCACAAATGAAGAAACAGAGGCAGTACAGCTTGCAGACAGCACTGAGTCCTGTGTCATGATGAATGATGTAACTGATACTGTATCTCACATTGAAATTAAAGTGGAGTTGAAGTCAGAATGCCCTCAGGAGGAGATGTCAGTTGTGGTAGATCAACTGGAGGATTGCCTATCACCAGCACGATCAGCTTCATCCACAAACTCTGTCAGTGATACGGCAGAGAAGGATTCTGAGTCTGCAAAAGAGCTAATTGCACCAGAAATGCAAAATGCTGCTCTGGAAGGCTCCTTGTTCACTGGTGGAGGCATTGCGGTGGATATGGAGCTTCAAAGTGACCCTGAGGAACAGTTGTCTGAGAATGCTTGTATTTCTGAAACTTCCTTTTCCTCTGGAAGTCCAGAAGGACCGTGTGTTTGTATTGCCTCTCCTGGGGGAGACACTCAGTCAACTTCAGAGGAACCCTGTACTCCAGCATCTCTTGAAACAGCTTGCTCATCTGAAGTGTCCAGTACTGAAAACATTGAAGGTGATATTCAGCAAAAGGCCAGTGATGAAAACTTGCACACACCTTTGATGTCAGAAACCTCTCCAATGTCCACCTCACCTGTAACCTCAGAAGCATCTCTGATGTCAAATTTACCTTTAACATCAGAGGCATCACCAGCTTCTAATTTACCTTTAACATCAGAAACATCTCCAATGTCTGATTTGCCTTTAACATCAGAAACATCTTCAGTATCTTCTGTTCTTCTAACTTCTGAAGCATCCATGGCAAATAGTTTGCCTCTTCCATCGGAGACATCTCCAGTTTCTAATTCCCCAAGCAATGAAAGACTTATTCTGCAACAAAGAAAATCACCATGTTTGTTGGAAGACTCCCTTCCCACATTGAAAGAAGAAAGCTCTGCCATTCCTAAGGTGGTTCAAGAAGAGAATCTTGTTGTTCAGCCAAAGCAACTTCAGAGTGCCCCTGAAAATATGAAAGTTGGTCCACTAACAATTACACCTGATACTTCAGTATTGGAAGAGCCCCAAAGCAAAAACCTCACTCAACAGCCCTGTAAGTCACATTGTGAAATTGAGAAATCCTACATTGCACCCATCCCAGAACACTCTCCTCCAGAGGTGATCAAAATTAAAAATCACAGTGTTCAGCAAAGAGGTGACAAGAAAGGTACACTCTTGCCATCAGAGGTAGCTGTCTTATCAGAAGGATCAGTTGGCAAAAATATCGAATTGCTTCCATCAAAGCCGCATGATAAACTATATACCTCATCTCTAGAGAAAGCTACATTTTCTGAAGTGTGCAGAAGTAAATCTCACAAGCTAACAGGCAGCACCCAAAGCCGGCTAGAGAGTTCACATTCTTCCAAGTCATTAGAACCCACAAAATCACCTGAAATGAGGAATGAAAGTAGAGACCCAGAAATCCCAAAGAGGAAAACAGCAGAACAGCACAGTTTTGGAATCTGCAAAGAGAAGAGAGCTAGAATAGATGATGATCAGCCTAACCGTAGTGCTTCATCAACGAGTCCATCTGATAAAGATCAGCCACCCAGAGAAGAACCCCGAGTTCCACCCCTTAAGGTAAAGTAATGAATAAAAAGGCTGACTTGGAAACTAAAGGTTTATTATCTCCCTCCTACTGACTCTATACAGACACAGTGCATGGTGTGTTCTTTGTGGAGTTGTGACAGGTGTTAGTACTGATGTTTTCGCTTTACTATTACATTCCTACCATGCCAAATTACTTCTGGTATAAATATACCTATAGTTGTTCAGTCAGGGTCTTTGCTACAAAATTGCTTTTGTGTGAGGGAAAATTTTCCATTATCTATGGCTTAATCTAATTCAAGAGCTTCCCTATCATTTACACAGTGCTGCTTGTTTTTCTAATTGCCCAACTGTATTATCCGCTCATTCTCCTGCAGGTGACTTCTCCAGCAAGCACGAATAATAAACGTTACCATAACCAATATTAAGAAAAACAACCAGTGTCTTAATCCAGCAAGAGAACCTGGGGTCAGAATAGTTGGAGATCCCTTTGCAAGCCTGAGGCTTGGGGTAGGCTGAAGTATAAGATATCCCTGTAGAATTAATTGGAAGCAGAGACCTGGCTATCAGGGGAAGTGTTTGATTGATACATGTATAGAAATCTTTGTTCATGTTCAAAGCAAAAGGTAAAAAAGGTACATCAACTAAGCAAACACTTCTAAGTGTATTATTCTGCTATGTAAGAAAGTAAATTCCAGTTGAAAGCTTTTTTTCTTAACGGAGGGATCTAAAGATTTAGTTATATATAGGCTCAGCATTTTGACCCTTTTAATTTTGTACATGATGACATCAGCCAAATTTTAGATCCAATTTAGTGAACTTAATCCTTTGACTTTGCAATACTAGTTCCTGATTATTTATAAATGCCCTTTTCTGCATTTATTTTTAACTGCTGCTATCAGTGAACATTGTTAATATGGCCAGGAGGGCAAATAGGCTAACTGTTTTAATCACTAGTGGGGCAGCATATTTCAACTAATTTATTTTTATGAACAGTGATGCAACTGGAAGTTAGCCCATTCGGAGTTTAGTGACACTCTTTCATATTTGAAAGGCCTCTATCTAGCCTAATAAATTCTAATCACTCTCTAAGCACAAAGGAAAATAGATCACAAGGGAATAAAAAAAGGTCATGACTATGATAATAAAAATAATCAAGCACCTAGAGCTTTAGCAGTTCTGGTGATGCAAAGTGGAAACTGAAAAAAGTTGCTACTGAAACAGAAAGCAAAATGTTTTGAAGTAATTGTGAGTTTGTGATATTCTTTAAAATATGTTCATGGAAATGTTAAAGCCTCATAATATTAGGCATGAGTGTTTTTTTATAAGCCAAAAATTTAACTGCTAGGAAAAGTGAAATATTCCAGCCCTCCAGACCAGCATAGAGTTGTATGGTTATATAAACGGTTATATATTCCAATACCATCTTAATATTGATTTCCACTGATCTCTTATGGAAAATCAGATGCTGTGAGTCTTGCACAGTCTTAAGAACTGAATCTCCCTGAAGCCTCCAGCCAGTGAATGAGAATACTGAAAAACTGGCAAGCACTTTGAAAAAATAACTTTGGATAATCAAGTCTAGTATGTTTTTTGTGTAAGAAATATTTGGCTCTTGGGTCATTTCACCAACAAACTCCTATCCTTTGTAATCAAAAGAGGAAAAAGAACCCCAGTTCTCTTAAATCATTCTGCTATATGGCTCTTATTTCCCATCATAACTTATGACTACTTTTTCTACAAATATTACCTAGTTTTCTTCCTTTAAGAAGAGAAGTCACATCATTAACCACTGAGTCCTGTTACTGTGGACAGCCAGTAAACATATGTCCCTTTTAAGAAATTTAAATGGTTGTTTGCCAACCTTTGGGTATTCTGAGAGAGTGTTCAACTTATAAAGTGGTCCCAGGACTCTTAATCTCTAATCCTGAAAACAGATGTGCCTAACTGGAAACACACTAATAATCCCAGTGATTTTACAGGTTATTAATTTGCTTAAATTTTTAGGTATTTAGAACTTTCATATTTGCATTTTTAATATTTGGAGGTTTGAGGATTTCACTTTTGAAATGCAGTAGAGTAGGAGGTATCCCAGGGCTGTACTAAAGCATGTCTTTTAAAATAGCAAGTGAGGAAGGGAAAGGCGTATCCTTTGGTGTTTCACTTCTTTTGTACCACTACTCTAAAGTGCTCTGTGGTGTAACATGAAAAACAGGCTCAGTGGAGACGCTGCTACATATCCTATCTAAAGGCAAGATTTGTTGTCTGGTATATGAGCGAAAGACAGGCTGTTCCTAATGTCTTAGTCATTGGAGACCAAGAAGCAAAAGCATTACATGATCGTTATTTTTTCACACATTTGCAGCAAGTGCTTAGTTGTAGGCTCTTTTCCAGTATCACTGCACTAGGCTTGTTGATCTTCTCAGTTAGATACACTGCATATAAAACAGGTCTGACAAATTGTATCAGATAAGCATCATGTTGTCGTCCAGTTTAGTCTTTCTTCCTGTCAGAGGGATCAATGTGAGTAGGCTAACACAGGTGTCAGTTATTCATGCTGGACGATGATAAAGTACTGAAGTGCAAATATCATTAATTTTTAGCATTTTCCTGTCCAGCTGCACTGAATAGTAATTTCCTTCATTACCTTTCTCTGACCCTTTAAGAGACAGCTGGTGATTTTAGCAAGTCAATGATCTCATTAATATTATTGGGTTTTTTCCTTCCTTTAGATTCAACTTTCAAAAATTGGACCACCTTTCATCATCAAGAGCCAGCCTGTTTCTAAACCAGAACCTCGAGTTTCCCCAAGTACATCAGTCAGCAGTGGGAGAAACACTGGGGCTAGAACTCTTGCAGATATCAAAGCAAGAGCTCAGCAAGCAAGAGCCCAAAGAGAAGCTGCAGCTGCAGCGGCCGTGGCAGCAGCTGCAAGCATAGTCTCTGGCGCAATGGGGACCCCATGCGAAGGTGGGAAGACAAGAACACTGGCACACATCAAGGAGCAAACAAAGGCCAAACTATTTGCAAAGCATCAAGCCAGAGCTCATTTACTCCAGACTAATAAAGAATCAAAGTCGCAGTTCAGCTCAAAGGAAAGTACCTCATCTCTGGAGATACCAGCTTCTACTGACACGAAGATTGAAGGTTCTACCGGTGTCATTATAGTTAATCCTAACTGCAGGTCCCCTAGCAACAAGTCTGCTCATCACCGTGAAACTACCACTTTATTGCAGCAGCCACTTAACACAGCTCCATTACCAGAAACTGCTACTGAGATATCTGTGCACAGTTCTGATGAAAATATACCTATGCCACAATTGTGTGAGAAAATTATTTCATCTACCTCTACTGAAAGTAACAGTGTGCCAGTGCTTTATAATAAAAGTTCAGTCTCTGTGTCTGTTTGCAGCACTGCTATGTCTGGAGCAATTAAAGAACTTTCTTTTGCAAGTTCTGTTGATAAATCCTCTGTTTTAATGTCTGTTGACAGTGCAAACACGGCAGTTTCAGCTTGTAATATAAATATGCTGAAAACCATCCAAGGGGCTGATACTCCATGCATAACCGTTGGACCAAAATGTATTGATAACAGTAATGTACCAGTCTCCATAGACAATACGGTCTTATCAAATGCCATCGATGACAAAAGGTTGCCAATACCAAGTAGCAATGCGAGTAATGCAGTCTCCAGTCATTATGCCACTGTGCCAGCTTCACCTATTGCAAATAACTTGCCAAATCATCTCTCTGGTAGTTCTGTACTGATTCCCCCAGTGGGGACTACCAACAGATTTTCTTCTGATAAGATAGCCATAACTGGGTGTAACGAGCAAAGCACTGTCTCTATTCACACTACCGTTAGGTCAGCTTTAAGTTGCAGTGAGGCCCTTGCAGTAGCAGATTCTGTTGCAAGACCGCCCGTTTCAATGTTTACTGGTAACATGGTGACAATAAGCTCTTACGATAATGCTACTAAATTAAATGCTGATCTCTTAGAAAAAAGCTCTGGAGCACGAAACCGAATGGATCTCTCTGGCAAATCGCAGCCAGTGAGCTTTACGCAAACTGCCATGAATAGGTCTATACCTTGCAAAGTCATTGTTGACCACACTACAAATCTGAATTCCAGTCTGTCACTTCCTTCTTCTATTGAAAATGCAGAGAACAGCATTGACCTGCAGAGCAGACCTATAAGGACAGAAGCTGCCTTACAAAGTATAGCCTGTCCTCAGGTGTCTGTCATAAGCAGGCCTGAAGCAGTCTCTAGTGAAAGCCTTGAGCACAGTTCCAGCTTCATCACCATTACAGCAAAGCAAGACAGCAAGAACTTGCAGGCAGGTTGTTCAAGTCTTCGAGAAGTGCCTCTTGCTCCTCAAGATAAATTAATTGAGGTGGTTACTCCCAACCAAGGTTTTGCTGAGCAATTAAGAGGTCCTTCAGCATTTAAAAATGAAGCAGATGCTGCTTGTGCCAGTCAGTATAGCAGTAACAACAGAATTTGTTGGAATGATGAAGAGGCAATGAGTACAGACCAGCCAGTGGTCGGCCATCTGAACTCCAGTAAGCATAAGGAATATGCAGAGCAAAACTGCTTAAAACATGTCAAAACCGAACCTTCCAGTTACACACAAATGTCAGAACTGCAATCCAGGAGTCTTTTGACGAGCGTTGCTGTTCCTGTTAAATCAGAAACTAATGAGTCTGACAAGTGCTTCAGGATGGACACTGAGGATTTTACAGGACCTGAAATGCCTGCCCAGACTGCAGAAATGGCCACGAGTGCACAGCCACCGCAGACCTCCAAGACATCCATTGCAGACTCCATGGAAGACTCCCTGTCCCTGACAACAGAAACCCTAAAGAGAGTTACCAGTGCCGGGGGCTCTAGCTGTCGCTTGTCGTCAGTGGAGGCCAACAATCCTTTAGTGACACAGTTACTGCAAGGCAATCTGCCTTTAGAGAAAGTGCTGCCGCAGCCCAGATCAGGAGCCAAACTAGAAATTAACAGGCTTCCCTTGCCTTTGCAAACTACCTCAGTATGTAAAACAGCAGTGTCCGAGAGAAATATTGTTGAACATCCTTCCAACTCTCCTAATCCAGATGGTAAAGGATTTACAGCAGGCAGCATAGCCCCGCTACAAATCAGAAAGCGTGAAAACCATCCGAAAAAGAGGATGGCCAGGACTGTAGGGGAACATGCTCAAATTAAATGTGAGCCTGGGAAGGTGTCAATGGACACAGATGTTAAAGTGGCTCCCTGTGTAATTAGTTCCACCATGAATCAGCTAGGGCATGGTCAGCCATTTAAGCAGGAGTGGCTGAACAAACATGCCATTCAGAGCCGAATCTCTCACAGCCCAGAGATCAAGCAGCAGAAGAGGCCATTGCCTTCATGCAGTTTCCAGCAGAGCTTATTTCACATTGATAAAAATGGCAGCTTTCATGCAGAAGCTAGTACCTCACATAGACAGCATTTTTACCAAATGTCCATGGCTGCAAGAGGCCCCATTCCTACAGCAGCTTTGTTGCAAACTACTTCAAAAGGCCCACCTGGCTGCAACGCATTTGCTTTTAGCAGACACCTGGAACAGAAGGGCTTGGGAGATGTGAATATATCTACAGCAGCTCACCAGCTGAGGCTAGGAAGTGTGTTTTCCCCTAATATTCAAATTAAGGAAGGTGATGACATTGCCAGTGCCTCTCAAACTCTGCAGAGTAAAACATTAGTGCATCCACCTCCTCCCCCTCCGCCCCTGCCACCTCCTCCCCCTCCTCACCCAAATGCAGAAGTCCCCTCTGATCAAAAACAACCGACAGTTACTATGGAAACCACTAAAAGACTTAGTTGGCCTCAGCCAGCAAGCATCTGTAGCAATATAAAATCTGAACCTATTTCTTTTGAGGAAGGTTTGAGCAGCAGCTGCGAACTGGGCATGAAACAAGCTTCCTATGATCAAAATGAAGTGAAAGAACAGTTAAAAGCGTTTGCATTAAAAAATGCAGATTTCTCTTCCTATTTACTTTCTGAGCCACAGAAGCCTTTTACCCAACTTGCTGCTCAGAAAATACAGATGCAGCACCCACAGCAGCAGCAGCAGCAGCAGCAGCAGCAGCAGCAGCAGCAGCAGCAGCAGCTCTGTGGAAATTATCCAACAATACACTTCGGTAGCACAAGCTTCAAAAGGGCAGCATCTGCAATTGAGAAATCGATTGGGATTTTAGGAAGTGGCTCAAACACTGCCACAGGCCTGTCTAACCAGAACGCGCAGATCCCGGTTCAGAAATTTGCTGACAGTAGCAATGCCGATGAACTGGAACTGAAATGCTCTTGCAGGCTGAAAGCCATGATTGTGTGCAAAGGCTGCGGAGCCTTCTGTCATGATGACTGCATAGGGCCTTCCAAACTGTGTGTAGCTTGTCTGGTTGTACGGTAGGAACTGAATCAAAGATGCAGTATCCCTTATCAGCGTGGGAGAGCAGGACAAAGGAACGGAGAAATTGGAACAGTTTAGGCCACTAATGGTTTGCAATTAGTTGACTTTTTTATTTTCTTTTGGTTTGGATTTTTTTCTTCCACATGGTGCTTTCAGAATTTAGTTATTCCTGCCTGAGTGCCGTTTTCTGGGAAGAAGAGGAAACCTGTAGAAGTAGTTTAAAAAAAAGATAGCCTTGTTACTGAAGTTTCTCTAAGCTCTCTTGCTATGCTAAAAACAAAAAGGCATTAATGCATGTCATTCGTAGCTTCTATTTATTTGCACAAAGTGCAGCACGTTTTTTCTCCACTTTTTGATAGTTGGTACAAGCAGCAGGCTAAAGATCAGTGGAAGAATAACTCTGCAAGAAGTGGAGTAACTATGCAGAATGAATAAATGAATAACACACTGAATAGTGACTGTTTTGAGTGGGGTAGTATTAAGGTGTGGGATATAGGCCATCATAGCTTCTAAGTCAGTTTGCAGTTTTTCTGCTGATAGGATTGTTTTCTTCAATTGACTTTCACTATCTACGGCTAAAATATAGTCATTTCACCTAGCAAAAAAAAAAAGAGACATTTACATTGTTAGAGGAGTTTCCTTACATGCCTGCCTGGCACTGTGGACCTCAGATCTTACTCATTATCTCTTCGTGTTGATTCCTTGAGAAAGATTTGTATATGCGATGGGTTAGTGGGACCAACACTGGAATCACATTGGCTTCAATAGAATCTGGAGAAAGTAACTTCTCTACTGGGGATTAGAAACCTGTTTTCCTGTTTCCCACTCAAATATTCTTTATTTGTATTTGTCTTTCTAATCTGTCCACTTGGTTTGTCAGTCCCAAATATATATATATATATATATGCATATATNGGTTCTGGATGTTTTAGCCTTTCCATGGCCTAAAAATGATGCTTTCTTATGATGAATGAATAAGGAAAGATTCTAACTGCATATTGGTTGAATATTAGATTATCAATTGTTCTTCCTCTTATGTGAGTTACTCTATTTAAATAACATCTCAGAGTTTCGCCATTTAAAGTAATTCTTAGAATTACTTACAACACTGACTTTTTTTTTCTCAAAGGAATTCAGACTCCTAACTCTACCTTTTAGAAATTTGGAAGCAAAAAGGGATACTGCATCTTTAAAGTAACCTTCGGTATTTATCCAGTACTGTATTTACATTTAGGACTATAGCTGCATTCCAGATGCGCTAGCCACCATAACAGCAGAGAAGAAAAACAATAATTTTGGGGCCCTATTCACCTAAAAGGAAAATATTATAAAGGGATAAAGCACATGCAGTTGCTGAGGAGATGAAAATACCTTGGGTTTTTTTACTCCCACTTCAAGAACACAAAATATGGAGTGCAAGTCATCCATCTGCCAATGTGTGGTTGGGTCTGCCCAAATGTCAGCATGAGAGAGAAATGTTATTTTTACCATTACAGTAGAACCTCACTAATCCAAAGACCTTACAGTCTGCTCAAGAAAACTGATTTTCCTTCCACAATTTTCAGAGAGCAATGTGGTAAGAATGTGTGAGGTGTAATACTGCTTGGATTTTATGATACATTTACAGTTGCATTCTGAATTATTAATGTGAATGCTAGAACTACATTTAGAAAATAAAAAGTATACTACATTTTACACTATACTTTTTTATATGATCTTTGTTTGTGTACTTATTCATAACTGTAACCGGTCTCCCTGACTGGGTTACATTACCGGGTGCATATTAGTGAGGTTCTACTGAATGGAGGAACCACATTTATTTTCTTGTGGGACCATTTTCACAAACATGATAAATGCCATTTATTGTCTTAAAAGTGAGCTGGAATATCTGCAACGTACATTCCTGTCATAGGAAGCTCTATGGTGCACCTTGATGTTCTCTTTTATTGTAATTAGCAACATATCAATATTATTTTTGACACTGTGTGGTACAAAGGCCATTTATAATTACACTAACAAATTTGTTGCTGATACAATAATATATTTTTTCTATACAAAAGTGCTCCTTAATATGACATGTAAGTTAAGAAATGGCTTCTCAGCACTTTCAGGTCTTCTGGTAGGAAAATAAGCTAGCCAAGCAAAAACCTAAAAGCAACCACATGAAAATTAGCATCCAGTGCTATGCCAGCTGCTGGCAAAACAGTCACTGGAAAATACTCATGAGTAAGCATGAGTGTAGCTGGTTAACGCATATCAAATTCATATTTGAGGAGCCTTTGTATCGGAATTGTATTGCATTGTATTTATACTTGGTAAAGGTAGGATACTTCTATTTAAAATATAGAGAGCAACCAGTCTTAGACTTCTAATAACCTATGTTTATACGAGCCTGCTGGGAATCCTTATTTCTAGCTCAGGTGTTTCTGTCCACAGCACATAAGTCAATATTTGTTTGTACTCGCATCTTGAAATACTTCTTGTATTGACTGACATAATACAGAAATAAATTCCAGCCACAAAATAGTTTTACTTTGTTCGAAGGATAAGAGTGTGACTAATGTGGTAGGTAACTGATTCATGTCATACTGTCATTTTTGTGTCAGGATTGCAGCTTGCGTGCATGAGGTCATGATAAAATGTTATTTAAAATGGCATTAGACTGGATGGTGCTATGTTATATTACACAACCGACCAAACTCTTCCATAGTGCAGTTCCACTCCTTTCATTCTGGAGTCATTGGATTTGCACCAGGAATAAATCCGACCAATTAGTTAGCAACAGTCGTGAAGTGTTTTACAGGTTACAGTTTTAGAGTATTAAAATACCCAAAAGCAGCTGTGGTGATACAGGAGCCTGACTGAATCCTAGTGCGAGTGAAAACCTTACTTGGATTCTGGTATCACACAAATGCTTGGGGGAGAGTCACCCTTGGTCTTCAATAAGGACACAATCACATTTAGAGGTTAATTTTGAATTACTTCTTTTTTTGTTTAATTGTCCACGTTTCAGGCCCAATGTCATTGTGTTTTCTAATGACCATGCAGTTTGCACCGTGGGGTGTTAATAGTTTATGCACTGAAAAGTGGTGAAAGAATTGCTTAAGAACACACTGCTCTGTGTTTGCGTGTATGTACGTATGTGTCCCAATGTCCAGCATGTATAATTTACCTTTTTTTAAAAAAATCTCCGAAATTGTTCCCCACTCCTACCCCTGGAGCAGCACTTTTGGGTGAGAGGGAGAAACACTCTTTTTTTCTTTCCTCCCTCTTTATTGTTTTAATTGCATACCTGTGAGATATGCAGATAACGTTAGGGCATTTGCAGTGTGTGTGTTTGTGTGTTTCTGTTCTGAACCGATTTTCCAAGCAGAAACTCCCTTTGAAATAATGTTTTAAAAAAAATAATTAAGAAATGGTGAACTGGATGCTCCCTGTTTGCATTTTATTTATCTGCTGAGGTCTAGTACATGAAATAGCATTTAAAAGACAAAAATAAAGGTTGAGCCATAAAGCAAAAGGTATATTCTCTGTACTATAGACTTTCTTCTTGAGGGTGGTGCATGTTGTCAGGGTAAGCTACAGAACGTGCAGATGGTTTTTCAGGGCCCTGCAATTCCTCGCACAGTTTTTAAGCTGGTGCATATGGTGCTTTATAATGCAATTTCTGAAGTAAAATTACCTTATGCTGCACCCCCTTTCCCTTATAAACACACGCACAATTTCAGAATAGTTATTGTAGCCTCTGGTTTAGCAGTTTCTCCAAGGTGTGGTGAAGTACCAGGATAAACACTCGAGATGAGCTGAGAAGTGTCACCAAAAGGGATCATTTTAGCTGACACACGTGAACGGCCCTGCTCTGAACACTGAATGACTTCTGCGGTCTCCTGGCAGCAGCACAGCGGTTCGTCTTCTGTGGCTCTGCAGAACACTGGGGGGGAAGCAACAAAACGTTCAGTGGATTTATCATGGACCTGTGTAGCTAAATGTTTCTGAATCTATGAAATCCTGTTGTCTTCAGTCATCATGCTTTGTCACTGTAAAACCAACGAAGAAAGAAAAAAGCATTTTTTAGTCTAATTTAAGGAGCTGCTTCTTTTATAGCACATAATATTTCGCTTTGTACTATATTTGATAGTTAAAGAATAATTTAGTCCGTAGAATAACTTTGTTGTATTTGTACTGTTCATGAATGTTACAAGAAAAGTGCTTTACTTTGTTGCCATAATTCTCTTGTACTGCTGTAAAATATTTTTTCTGCTTTACGGAAACTTAACTCGATTCACATTTTCAGTACAGGGTTTTTTGTGTGTATGTATTTTTTTTTTTGTCAGTATTCTGAATGTTTACATCTGTTCGACATTAGCCATTCTATGCCTTTATGGGGCAGTATTACTCCTGCAGTATAACAGCAATGTGAAATCCACTCATACCTAACATGCATGAGAAATACAGATTTATTGGGGAGATCCCTAACGTGCATAGATATTTTTTCTATCTGCATTCAGTGAAGTAAATACCCTCCTTCAGTCCTCTACCAAAGAAAATACTATTCCCACAGGACAAGCTCGGAAAGTGGTTCTCTGAATCTTCAGAAGGGGGTGTAGTTGGTTTCAGCAGGATTGCTACCGTTTAATGCTGTTATGCTTCGCTTTGTTACCCCACCGGATGTGACTGGGTGAAACAAGCATTTTAGCAGTTTTTTTTTGTTTCGAGACAGTGTTTTGTTTAGAATTCAGGGATCATGCTTTCTTTAATGGTGCTGTTTGTTTTATTTTTTTTAAGAAAACAACATTTTGTTGCCTACAGAAATGACCATTCACAAAACCATAAATTAAATAAAATAATTTGTCTTCATAACTTCTCTCTTCTCCCTTTCCTTTTCCCCTTCCTTATCCCTTGAAAATAACAACTTGGGCTTCAATATTAAAATATTCTGAAAAAAAAATAAAGAGATAAAATAATATTTGTCATTTGTTTATTTATTTTATGTTCAGTGCCTTAGGCAGGAGATCCTGCTTGTGCACATCCGTTGTATGTACAGGTTGGTGAAATAGAAATGTGAGAGAATAATCGGTCCTTTGTAAAGGATTTTTAAATGACGACGGTGTAAGACATTGTCTGAATGACTTCTGATACTCAAGTATTAATCATCTTATACTAGTAAAATAAAACGAGGTGTTGTATATTAAGTTGTTGTAAGTAGAATAGTTTGTGGATGAAAGTGATTATATCGCTTTGGGTAGTTAATGCTGGCCAGGTGTATTTTAGTACTTTGCCTCCGTCTGCAACCGTGTCCAGAATGCACTTAACAACCCCGCATCCAGGCATACACCTCCCTCATTTCCCATCCCCACAGCAGAAGAAATTAAATGTCCGTAGTACACTGAAGGCTACCAGTCCAAGTTACGTTCCTCAAACCAGTTATCCTTTGAAGTCCAGAAGGCCTTCCTGAAACGGAAATTCAGTAGCCGTTATATTAAAAATAAATTTTTAAAAAGTTTTCAGCATTTTACCCTGCAAAGAGCTTCGAGTACCGGTGGTTAGGGTGAAAGTGTTAGACGGTGGGCAACAAATAGCTTTTTCATAGGCCTGCTCAGAAATACCAGGGCAGTGCTTCTTAAACACCACCTTTTGTCCAGCTTCCTATTATTATTTCCATTGTGTTACTATCTGAGGGTCTTGTTAGCAGCGAATGGCAGCCCCTTCTGCCAAAATCTGCCCAAATTCAGAAAGCAGACAGTGCCACCTTATGTGGTTTATAATCCAATGATCTTTTTTTTTGTATCCAATACCCACCTGGCAAACTTCCTCAGCTAGTACTGTCATGTAGATTATTTAACTTAATTTCTGCTTAGATACTTGTCTTTGCATGGGGCTGTACAAAATCAGGGGCCAGCTCCGCTTCTGACAGCAATAGCTTTTCAAGGTAATTTCTTTTCACAAGTTTTCATCTAAGCAACGGAATGCAATCAGTTTCTTAAATCTGTACTAGCTAAATATTCACATCTGTCCTTTTCCTTCTTTTTTCTTTTTAAAACCTGTAAAATATTTCTGCACATTTTTATTCCATCTTAAAAAACAAATACTGGGCTTTTCTGTGGTGTTAGCTAAAGACCTTGTAGGTATTATTAAGTTAAGCCTTTTAATTTAAGTCTGCCTGCTCTCCTTAGGTCAGCCCAGACTTACCGTATCGGTTCAGCCAGTAGATGGCATTGGGAGAAAACACGCTGCTGTGGTCTCCTGGCACGGAGAAAACCAGCCACGAATACTCAGGGTTTCTGGGTTTGTCTTTCTTCAGTGTGGAGCTGTGTTGCAGAGAAAACAAGCCCTCCTGCCCCGCACCCCCCGGGAACTTGGCTTTCAATAGAAATGATGCCCTGAAGTTCCATCATCCTTTCCTCCACTTGGCACTCTCCGAGTGGTGCAGTCTATGGAAGTGAAGTACTGATACACTGGAAAAAATTCTTCCCCGGGCCAGAGCCAGGACATTTTTTTTTCCTGCTGTTTCCTTTGCTGCTCGTGGGTGAAGAGAGACAGTGACATAGCTCTTTGTATCGAGGTGCTTCACAAATAAACACGAATGTATTATCACTGCTTGGTGTGCAGGGGGTGTGCTGTTATCAAGCCTGGCCTTCGTCGGGTGACATGGCTTGCAGCTGAAGGACCACCAAATGGCAATACCTTTGTGTACCACCACCTTGGAGACAGATTTCCATGATAAGGAAGGTAGAGGGAGTCACAGGCACTGATACCTGCTTGTGGAGACAGAGAATGTTATTGGTACAGCTGGTTTTTATGGAAAGTGAGCTAGACGTAGCTATAAAGCAGCATTTTTGTGATGATTCAGACTCCCAGACACTGGTACTCTACAAATACACAACAGACACTGAGGAGTTTGTTACCTCTCAGTTAAACAGCAACAGTTTACTTTTAAATACTGAAAGTTCGTGCTCCAGGCACGGGAGGTGTCTATTGACTCACCAGCAGTGATGAAGTCAGCAGCTCTTTCACAGAGCCATTTGGGAAAAATACCTGGATTGTACTTTTTGGAAGCTGTGGACACCCTGGATAAATGTGAAATTCTGTGTACAGGTGACCTTTCAGAAGCCCTTCTGTTCTGTGTCCTTTGTCCTGGTCTCGTAGAGCTTAGTTCAGCCTTCACTCTTATCTCCATGTCTTTCCAATAAACAGCTAAGAGCTTTCTTCCAATATCTCTGAGCATCCTCATGTATCTACCACCAGGGCAGAGGACAGTTTAAGGTCCCAGGCAGAAAAAGCACATCGGAAAATAAGCTGAATATATTGGATAATTGACTTCTATTAATAGGAAATATTGTTATGTTGAGTAAATAAATGAGTTTGATATTAATATAAAGGAGGAGATTTTTTTTTTTTTAATATTGGGCTTTGCTGTAAAGAGTCTTATTTGGTTCTGATTCTTTCCCAACTGCTCAAATCCATCCTGCAAATCACTTTTTCATGCCTCCTCATTGTGAACTCTTTCATCCATTGTGCAGAGTCTTTACTACTGATGTGTGCATTTCTGGCTTTTAAAGGAGCAAATCTGAGTGATGGTGGAGAGACGTGTACACAGTGCCTCATCCTTCACTTGCTTTCTTATGCATTGTAGAGCATGGTATAGAGTCTTTGGGGAAAAGAATAAAATTAGCTGTAAAAATACAGTAATCCTAACATATGTTCCTTGACTTCCTTTAGGTTATTGAGTGGAAAAGTCCAAGCCTCAGATTTTTTAGTGCGTGGGGAAGGGCTGACCCATAGCAGCCAGAATAGACGATAGTCCAGGGTTCCATCCAGAAGTGAGCATTTACAATTCAACAAGTCCAACTGAATGATCTCAGAATATTAGGAAAACACAGCCAACGCAGATAGTCTGTCACTGAAAAGAAGCATGGATAAGGAGAGAGTCAGCACAAGACTCGTGGAAAAGAAGTTTAGTTATGTTTTGGGAACAAGTGATCCTGCCAATGGTTTTAAAATTTCAGTATCTGTATAGAATTGCAAATATTCAGAACATCTTTTGTAGGTCTACATTGGGAGAAAAATTTAAATATTTAAGGGAAAAGAGACCCACAGCTAGCTGATAGTATATATTACAATACTTCACGACTAGGTTCTTAAAAATGCCTGTTTGAAGGTATTCTACAATCGTTCTGGTTAGGAAATTTAAAAGTTACTGTATGCTCAGCATTCAAATTAAGGATCTTTGTTTTGGTTTCCTAAAATTGGAATTTCAGAGCCTTACTTTAGGGTCCTGACTCTAAAAGTCTTTGCTTGCATTACCAGGCAAGTCTGATTCATGTTTTTCACTGTGTAGGACAGTTCAAAAAGTAATTTAGAAATACATTCAGTGTCACCTATTTCTGTTAAGTATGTCATGCTACCTCAAACAGAATTAAACTGGGTGGGGAAAATCTGCTTTTGTCTTTTGGGTTCCTTTAAAATCAAATGAAAGAGCAGTGAAAATAGCTGTGCGATTCAAGGGAGTTCGTAGCGTATTACTGGACTTGAGGAACAGACCTCCACTCTGCATCTTTGAAATTTTCAGAGAAATAATATCAAGATCTTTATGAAGTGTGTAGGTGACAGTAAAGAAGAATGATATGTACACCTGTGCCAATGGTACCTGAATATTTAATAAAAAAGGATTTATAGAGACTTAGGCAGAAAATGAAATGATGCTTGGGAGGAATAGAAAGAAATACATGCGATGTGTCAGTCACAAGGGGTTCTTCTCTCTGACATCTGATTGTGGCATGGTTAAAAAAAGAATTATTATATGTAAGGACTACCAAAGGAGAGTAAGGCGTTAGGTAAGTGGGACACGATGCATGTTTAAATCAGGATTAAATATTAGGGTATTTCTGGTGCTGCAAAAAGAAGGCTGATTTTATTCATACAGAATCTGAAAAATAGGATTGCCAGAAATCTGAAGCCCAACTTGTCCCTGCTGTCCCACAGCACGTGCAGACTGCTGCTGATGGTGGTGTGCCTCCCGCACTCCGCAAGACCTCCAGTCGTGGAGACAGTTTGTTTCAGCACTTCACTGTTCTTAAAATTAGAGAGCTTACCCTAATGTTTAACCCAAATCTTCCTTGCTGCTGTTTAAGCACATTCAGGCTTATCTACACTTCACAATCATTAAAAATAACTTCTTCCTTTCGTCTTTCCAACAGTCTGTTAGATAGTTAGGCTGTTAATTTGTCTCTTCATTTTCCATTGTTTAAGCTAAACAATCCTAATATTCAGCCTTTCCTTAAGGCTCATGTTTTCCAACCTCTTATCATTTTTATTGATCTTCTGTGGACTCTCTCCAGTTAAGTCAAATCCTTTTTGCCATTCATTTCCGAGAGTGACTACGGTATTGCAGCTGAGGCTGAGCAGAGAGGTGGGACTGGTTTGCATGCCTTAGAGGTTAAAATTCTGCTCCTGTGCCCCACAACAGTGTTTGGTTTCTCTGTGGCCTGTTTGACTCAGGCTCAGGCTGGTCCCAGTAACCCCTGCATCCGTCCCAGTAAAACTGCTTCCAGCTGCTTCTTCCTCATTCTGCATTTGAACACTTAATTATCTCTAAGTGTAGAATATTCTATTTATCAGCACTTAGTGCTATCCTAAGCTTTTAAATCATCGCCTGAGTTTCTTGAGATCATCTTAAATTCCAGTCTTATCGGCCAACAAGCTAGTAGTATTTCCCAGGTAGGTATCATCTGCAAATTCAGAAAAACAGTATCACAGCATAATTCCTGTTGGAAGGGCCCTCAATAGGTCATCGAGCCCAGCCTCCTGCTCAGAACTCGCTGTTCCATCATCCAGCTCATTAAGTAAAATGCTGGAATGAGCTGGAGCCTTGCCAGAATTGACTCTGCTATGGTTGCCACTACAACTGTGTGAGAATGGTTTTCCACCCACTTTTGACTAGCTGAGTAACAGTTTTGTCTAGACCATATTTTTCCGGTTTACTTATGAAAATGTTGTGGAAGTAGTGCTAAAAGCTTTACTGAAATTGAGACGTGACATCTACTGCTCCTCAGTCCATGATGCCTGTTACTCTGTCGTGGAGGGAAGTTAGACTGGTTTGACCCAGCTTCTTGCCAAATTCATGTTGACCGTAGCTGGTTTACTTTGTATCTCTGAGGGTGCTTATAAACCATTGACTTGTGCTAGCATTTTTCCAGCGAGTGAAATAAAGCTGATGATGCTAATTCCTTCCACTCCTCCTTTCCCCTCTTTTGAAATACAAGTAGTTATTATGTGTATCCTTCCCCAGTCTTCCTTGCATTACTTCTTTTCACAAGTTCTGGGAGATAATTCCTGATGGCCCTGTAACGGAATCAGCTGCCCCCTCAAGTGTTTTCCAATGATGTCCATTATGCCCACCTCATTTTAAAACATATAGTTCATGCAAGTGCTCTCTAACCTATTAAAGGCTGCAATAGTACCCTTTTGTCTCTGGTACCAATTGTGTTAATTATCTGACTACAGTCGACCTTTTTAGGAATGGCTTTCCCTCTCCATTAAGTAGCTGACCAACTGCCACCTTGGTGTTCCTCTTGCTGCTGATGTATTTCAAGAGGGACTTTTTTGTTGTTTTTAATGTCTTTTGCTAGTAGACTTTTATTTTGTGCTTGGCCTTTCTGATTTCACCCTTGCATGCTTGTGCTATAGGTTGCCATTTTCTGTGTACTACCTTTCCTCGAGGAAAGGAGCGTTCATGAAGAGAAAGTGTTATTGAAAGTCCTCTGGCTATAGATAGCCCTCCTCTGCAGTAACAATGACTTGCTGCTTCAAAACTTTGGTTGAACTGAAAAAGAAGCACAGTCCATAAGGTCATTTTAAGCTAAATTTTCAAATACTTGTCAACCATTATTAAGGAGTTCTAAAAATTAAAAGATCAAATGGATTTCAAGATCTTCAAGATCAATAATACACAATACACAAGACATGAACTATGGCATTAAGGTCACGAGGACACATTACGAAGAAAACAGTACTTTGACACAGGATGTTTTTATCAAGCTACAGCTAGTGGTGAAACAAAAAGAGGGCTATGTATTGAGTATCAGAGAATGAGCTGAAAAACTTACTATAGTAGACCAATTAAGTAATTAATAATGAGCATCATGTCTGCATAGTTTAAAAATGTGGAACCTATACAGCTGGTAGTTATTTGCCCCAGTGTTAGAAAGTGTAAATGGGTACTGGTTCACAATTATAATGTTTTAGATCAATTTTGTGTTTGTTTTATCTGCATAAAGATCTATGTCACTTATCAAGGAGCAAGGAACTATTTCCTCTAATGTTAATATATGGTTTTGAGCCACCTCGTGTGAAAACATTACAAGTGCACAAAGTACAAACTCTTATTTGGGGCACACTTGTATTCAAAGCACGTACACAGAAAAGAAAACAATCCAGTGGCATTATTTATGTTTTGATTTTTTCTGCTTAGAACAATTGAGATTTTTTGGAACTGACGTGCATATGCAGAAGGACCCCAGACTTGAACATCCAACCAAAGTGCAGCAAAACCCACACTGCGGCTGCTGCTATCAGCCCGGTGCAGTAATGCCCCCTGTCACTTCGCCAAGAAGCGGCTGTTGCAGAAAATAAATAAATTCTCTATCATTCTAGCAAGCAGGACAGGTCTCAGCTTTGGCAGATGTAGGAGTGTAGAAGAAATAAATGCTAATCAGACATTTAGAAAAATAAACACTCCTTGTTTGTGCCTCAGAAATAATCCTTCTGCTGGTTGATACGAAATGTTGTTAAAGAGTATGGGGTTTATACATGTGGATTTTCTTATACTGAAGATCAACGGCATAGAGAAGTAGGTTTATTATTGCTTAAATGATAGGGTTTTACTAATAATATGCTTGGGTTTACATAATAAACTTTTATTATATTTTTAAGTTATTACTATAAAGTTGTCTGCCTGCTTACACCCTCAAAGTTATTAATGTACTTTATACTTACCCTCCCACTGAAAAAGTGCATGAATTCACAGTATTCACACTGAGGTAGCTGGGAATGCAGCTGCATTACACAGCACAAGCACATGAACTACCCCAAAGTATGTGAGTGCTACTAATCACCATTACTTCTCAATTACCTATGCATTTGGGTATGTTATGCATGTAAATTACATCCTAATTACAGAGCATATCTGCTAGACAAAGTCCTCTTTTTCTGTTGAAAAGTATTACTCTAGTAGATAGGAGGACCTTGCCCAAAATTTCTTGCTATCCAGCAGGTCATTCTGGCTCTATCTAAGCTACTGAGCTACCTGTGCCTGGGAATGCTTGTGAGCTCTCAGGTCCATGGGCAGAGCCAGCCTAGGGACTGTCCTGGAATAGTGCTTCTTGGTGCAGGCCAGAACCTCAGGAGAAGATATTCCTTCAGTGTATTAGTAGGCATGATCATGTTTAAATGCTGGCAAAGGTCCTGGACACTTCTTAATTTACAATCATAGCTGTAGCCAAGGTGTCCGTCAAGATGTATAGCATTTATTTGCTGTACATAAGTTGCATAGGTGATGTGTGGAGGCACAAGCATACAAGGAGTTTGAGACGCATCACTTTTACGGGCATACCTTGATCATCAGTAAATTTGATGGATCCTGGGCATATCAAACTTGCTGCATGTGCGCTATAGACACACTTGCAGCCTGAAAATCTCAGTCAGTAATATGGTAACCCTAAGAGTGGGGTTGAGTCTGTGCAAAGAATTTTTTTAGCCTTTTGATCTTAAGGTTGTACACTTCCTTCTATCATTTGCTACTGTGCTTTGTTGAAAAGTTGTAAGATTAACATAGTTGCAGATTTTATTCATGAACTCCTTATTGTTGTGTTTCCCAGTAGTTTTGCTCATCCAGCAGCTTAGCACGCTTATATTCTCAAGAGGGAAATACAGATGCGGCTTGCTTATAACTTGCTTATACTGTTGGCCTCAGCATTGCACATCTATCACCTGAAATTTATCCCAGTATAATTTGTTTCTTTTCTTCTCTCTAAACATGCCATGTTAGTCGACTTCTGAAAGCCAGAATTAACTTCACAGAAAGTAGAAAGAAAAAATGGAGGGCTCTAACAGAGAAAACAATTTCTTTCTCCAGTATTTATGAAACATCTTGAAATTTTCATTGTCCTCTGCAAAATCTCATTATTGGATTTTTCCCCAGGTAAGAACATTAATAGTGTAAACACTCTGACTTTTTTGTTATCTCTGTTATGCCTCACAAACGTAACCTTTCTCCAGTTCATCTTCTAACCCTCTGGTTGTATCTCCTCCATATCTACTCTCCTTCCCCCTTCTCATTTTGCTGCTCTGACTTGTCCAGTGGTGCCTTGTCTCCTGCATCTACTGCCTTTGCTCTAATTCTTTTGGTTCCTCAGTGTTTAATTGTTCAACACTTCTTGGCTGCCAACATTTTGAGGGAACCAGGAGATGTTTGTTCTTCAAGACAAGTCCTCATTTCCCAATGATGTTCATCTCTAAAGGATAATGGAGACCCAGTTTGATGTGTTTAAGATGAAGGGTGATTCTTTTATACATCCACAAGTCCAAGGATCTGCTTGGGAGAATCCCGTGGGATACAGCCTTGGAGAAAAGAAACATCCGAGAGAGCTGGCTGATTTTCAGGGATGACTTACTCCGATCTCAAGAATGGTCCATCCCTACAATGAGGAAATCAAGCAAAGCCAGCAGGAGGTCTGCATGGATGAACAGGAGCTCCTCTGTGAATAGGAACAGGGTCTTAGCCTTTTGTTCTAATTTCATCTTTCTAACATAAGGACTATCCTTTCTCTTATGTTTATTTTGGACTTTTCACTGTATTCTCGTCTCTGAATAGGACTCCTCAGGATATGACAGTTCATAAAAACTGCATACCAGCTTTGTTTGATTTCTGTTTCTGCAATTTTGTGTCCTCAGAGCTGTCAGATGGAAAAATACATAGAAAAATTGNTAAAGAAAATAGTATTATTCTTTTAGTTAAAACTAGTGGTCCCACCACTTTCTGCTGAAAGAACATTCTGTGAAGAATGAAAAAGGAAGCTTGCATTGATGAACATCCTGTTCATACCATCTCTGGCTTTCCTCAGGACTCTCTTATTCAGGTTATATATGGCAATGGAGTTGCTGTCCTGGGTATTAATTGTGACCTATCAATCTTGGTGAGCAAGATTTACATCTAAATTACTGGTTCCAGTATTACTGAATACACACCCTGTCCACATCCCAATTCCATGCTAGAGTCATGGATCAGCCTCACCTGTGATTTTTTTCATTGAAAGGAAATCTTGGCTTGCAAGAGAGTTGAAACTACTACTTTGACTTCCAAAAACACCTGATGAAGGCGTTTGATGAGCAGGATTCCAGGGTGTGCTTGGTATGTTTAAGATGTAACCATGGGTAGAGCCCAGGTGACACTTCTGGTAAAAATCATCAGTTTGAACACACTATATACTGTATCCAAGAGAAGTAAGCCTGAATAATGCTTGTAAAAAAAAGTGTTTGCATAGGATTTCATTGATAAAAGCAAAAATCAATCCACAGTTCAGAGACCTGTAAATTCCAATAAAACTTACTGTGAAGTAATAAAAAGGCACAGAATTTTAATAGTGAATTAATTTAACTTAAAATTCCTTTAATAATGTAGAAGTAATTGCTAATAAATCTAAATCTGCCTTTCCTGAAACACAGTGCTGAACGAGGCAAGCATCCTCAATAATTTCTTCCTCTTTTTCATGCCTTGTCATTCCTTTGGGAGAGGTGACTGGACTCAAAGAAGTTATTTAAGTGGAGGTGCAGATATATAAAGCAACCTTTTGTTTGCCTAATCACCTGTTTTTCTCTAGCCCATGCTACTGAATCTAACTTTGGCTTCTCAGGTCTATTAAGACATTTGGAATTAGGATTTCAGGATAAAAATAACTTCTCAAAATTGGAAGTTATCCTGATGGAGTTCTGCCCTTGACAAGAAATATCCAAAAGGTGAGAGGTGTTCTATTAGACTATTAGATTTTATGCATTGTTTTTCATGGTATTAATGAGTTATACATAATTAATATAGCTAGTTTAATAGAAAAAACGTAGACAGGTTATTCTGGAAAGAAAATGCTAATTCTTTACATTTTGTTTGAAATATTTGCCTGGCTACAATTCCCCATTATTTAACTTTAAATGCATATTGCACTTTGATACATAATTAACCCTATTTTTAATTTATCCTTTCTGAGAATCATACTGAACTGTCAAAAATATCATTTGACTTCCAGGAAACTATGGTTTCACCACTGCTTGTGTACCTACACTATCTGTGAAAAGAAATTGGTATTTCCTCCATGAAAACGGAGTAACAGCATATCAAATTATCACAGCAAATATTGGTCCGAGGTAAAGTTCGCAAACATGAAGGCTGAGTTAAAAATGTATTACCCCTCCATGTGTAATCATCAAATTTAATAGACTGAGTTTAACAAATTAGTGTATCTTTTGTTAACAATAGAAAATCCTTTTTGGATTTAAATTGGAATGCAGAGATTGTATTACCTCTTTCTTTGGCTTTTGTGCATCTGCTACTAAAAACCACCAATTCAGGTGTCCATAACTAATGAATAACATTGAAAACTTGGTAAGAAATTGCCAGGTAGAATGATTTAAAAACTAGAAAATCAGAAGATAAAAGACTCTGAAGGTTCATAGTATCTAAATACTGGAGGCAGTCAAATAAGTGACTTGAACATGGATTATTAATAGCTCAATCTATTAGTTGAAGGTGTAACAAAATCTATTGGTTGGAAACTAAACTGAGCAATTTAAAATATATGTTTTAACAATGACAGGAAACTGATAAACGGTAAAGAGGTCCTGAAGCGTTAAGAGTTGCGGCAGATTCTCCATCATCCACTGTAAATTTGTAAGTCAAGCTTGACAGGACATTTCACTAGATCTTTTCTATTTCAAAAACTACAGCTGAAAAGACACAGGTGTCATGGGCAAAACAGTCTCAGTTGGGGGAATTTTTACTTGATTCAATTTACTGCCAGTTAACACCATCTTCTAATTCAGGTATTGGGGTGGGGGGGGGCGGACATATAAATGAGAGAACAAACCCTTAAGTAACCCACTTTCCTTCCTCTTTCTCAGGGTCATCTTAAGGCAAACACCTCTGCTCTCCCTTATAACTGTCATCTTGCCTTGTTTTTCCTGTGGATTATGCTCAGTCCCTCCTTATTCATTCTGAGAGCCCACGGGCAGGTCCTGTGCCTAATGGTCTCTTTCTGCTGCTCCTTGCTACTTTTTCCCCCTGCTCCAGTGAGGGCCACCCATGGCCACGGTCCATCAGGGCTGGCCCTGTCCTGCCCTGCCATGAGTCACCCCAGGCTGCAGTCCCTTAAGGTTGTCCCCACTCTGACATGGGTCACCTCTATGCCCCAGAATGTCTCCTCCCCTGTGGCTCCTCCATGCATCTGCCCAAGAGCATCTCCCTATGTGTCCCCTGCCCTTTGCGGCTGCTGCTTTTTCTAAAATGCATTTGAGCAGAGGCACCATGTTCTCTTTTGACATTGAAGTTTTGGCAGGCAATGGGTTGCTCACACCAGTTTCAGAACTGGCTGGATGTAGCTGTTACCTGCTCAGGGCAACTCATGACCTTCTCCCATGCAGCCCTCAACTACCCAAATGCTGCCAGTTATGCTCAATACAACAGGTATTAGAATAGCTTTTATTTTTCATATATCAGTGTAGCTCAGGACCACAGGCTTTGTAAGCAAACCGTTGTTCTACCTGTGCCTAAAGGGAGGCAGAGCAGATGCCCTTTTCAGGGTTCTCAAACAGCCCACGTTACGTGACTTATTCTGCCAAACGCTTCCTGGTACCACAGAATAAAGTCCTGTTTGGAAGCACCATGTTCTTCTGATCTTATGAGAATTATTCTCAGCTACTTTGTCAGCTTGTTCTACAATGACAAGAAAGCATATCCCATTAAGTCATAAAAAAAGGATGTAAAAATGTGTATTCTCTCTGAAACTGAAGGCAACCTTTCCATTTGACCTCAGTCATTCCCTCTTTGGCCTGATCTCAGTAATTCAGAAACTCTTTGCCCGGTCTTTAAATCTTCACTATTAAAGTCACCCACTTAATAAAGGTCCCATTTCAGCAAGGCAGTTATGCCAGTATGTAACTATAAACACATGTATTTAAGTCGATCCTTTTTTTATCAGAAAGGCCCTTCTAAATGCCCAAATATAAAGTAGAAATGACATTCTCTAAGTTCCTGAAGTAAGCTCTTTCTTGAAACTCAAACATTGCTATCCTATTGCAATCAACACTCCCACTGAGTACATTAGGTGTCAAGATTTGGCCTTGAAACATCATCTTCTACTGGATGTTAAAAAGCAGAACTATGAGAGCACTCTGAACACCGGAGAATGAAACTTACCAGTGACATTTCTTACTGATGATGTGGGGACCTGATAGATGATTTAATTTGAGAGTGCAAATTCAATTCCTGACCCACATGTCACTACACAGAAGGTTTGTGTAATTATCATTAGTGTGTTGTTATTTATCCATGTGCAGATCCTGCTGACTTTTTATTACTTGCTGCTAATGTTATCATTAAAAATGCATGCCAATTAACATAATTTTAAAAGAAGACATGAAAAAAATCTAATTTTTCTTTAAATTTCTATTATTTCTTTGATTTATTTTTCTTCCGTTTCAACATTTACAAAATAAGAGTCTGGGTAGACAATGTATAGGAAAATAGTAGCCAAGTCCAGTAATTCTCTTACCTTTATAGGTAAAGGTAGCAAGCATCTCATTTTGTGCTAGGCAAATCACGTGCTGTCGCCACTCTTTGGCCAGTCAGTCCTTTTTATTTTAAAAAAAGCCAAACCCAAGCACAGATGGCATATCTTGTTGCAGCATTACATTTTTAGGCCCTTCATGAATCA
Source organism: Sula dactylatra (assembly GCA_013389905.1). NCBI lineage: Eukaryota > Metazoa > Chordata > Aves > Suliformes > Sulidae > Sula > Sula dactylatra. Next base: position 28,429 of record WEKW01010552.1, read on the forward strand.
CTTGAGTAGGTAAAACAGCATCTGTCAATTTTATTATATTGGATTTATTGAAACCAGGAAATTAGTAGCATGTAAGTATGTATTAGTCTCTACTTGGCAGTTTATTGCAGTACCCAGTTATCCAAGATGGCAAATTCAGATGTGTTTACTAAAACCTTTAGATATATTTTTTTTTCCTGCTTCACTTGACTGAGGAGGCTTAACGATCACAGTTTTATGAGCCTCTGTTTCTCATGATGGTAAAAGCCTTGACATTTCTTTTTAGATCATGTTTTCAGAGCCTTATACAGAGCACAGGTTTCATGTAAGCTTCAAGATGAAAATGGGGAGTGGGGAGTGATCTTAGCACCAGTGGGGAGCTGACTACCACCAATTTTAGCAATAGAAAATGCTTGCTCTACTTGGGAGAAACTCCTTTCCTGGAACTGCTGCCATCTCTCCTGTTCTGCCAGGAAAGCTCAGTCCCAAGGGGCTCCCAGGTGTCGGAGAGAGTTAAGGAGCAAATGTCAGAAATGTTGAATGCACCCCCGGCTGGCGATTGGGTCCCTCAGGCGAGACAGTAGGTTGCTTAAGTCTAAGTTTCTTGCCGAAGGACCACATCTATGCACAGCTCTTTCAGTAATAATCTTCACTTGCACTTAACACATATAGCACCTTTTGTTAATGCTATCTTCTATTTTTTGCCTTCGTTTTTGAGCAGATGGGAAATCAGACCAAGCAAGGTTGCAGGGTTTTTTTCCAAAAAGCACACTCTTGATTCATTAAAAAGAATATAAATTAAATTTAAGAGTAAACATTTTTATATTCTTTTATTTGATTCTTTTGATTATTTGTATACTTACAAGCAATCAGTTTGTAGTAAGTTTGCGATTATTGATTTGAACAGAGTAAAACAGTGCACTCCTATTATGCTGAGATGTGGACCTTGTAAAAGGTACTCTGTTAGATCCAGCAAATAGCCCTCCGCCAAAATATGATCTTTTATCTGGCCACTTAGATCTTGTAAAGGCTATTTCTGATATTGCCATCTGGTGAAATACAGGTTGCGTTACAGCTTTGATTGCTGTTCCATTTCTCTGGTAACTAAACCACACTGTGTACTGTAAATGAAGAGAGATGTGGAAGTTGGATCTTACATTCATAAACTCTTCAGTCTTTGGTCTTTTATTTCTTTTAAGGGTCCATTCCAGCAGTCCCATCAGAAGAACCTTCCAGTATTTCCATTTTCTTTCCCAGTTTCTGTAGTGAAGTTGTCCCAGAACCGAAGCCATAGCAATCTCTGCACTGATGGGGCTCAGCCATACGGAGCAGAAGTGAAACGTGATATTGATGGAGGTCACGTCAGCAATGGGGGAAAGAAAATGCTGCCACAGTGAGTATTTTTTGTTTGTATGCATGCTAAGCTCTTGAATGACTTTATAGGGAAGATTTGTCATGTATCTCAGTGCAAAAAGACATGCAGCATTGGAAACTGGATTTACAAATGTCACTGAAAATGGAACATTCTGCCCATTAAGTGGATTCATACCAAGTTTCTCCTCTAAGTGGAAGCTCCTGTACTGTTCTGTTTTCCTGCTTTCTCCTTTTCTCTTTCCCCTTTTCTCTCCTTTTTTTTCTTTCTTTTTTTTTTTTTTTTAATATATTTTCTGCTGGCAGGACTTAGTAGCAGATCAAGTGAGCTTTACTAGCACTAGACCCATAATGTTTGCTGAAGCACAGTGACATTAGCCAAAGGTGTATATAATATACTGTAGTACACTATCTGACACTAAAAGTTTTAGTTCCTTTGAACACACTCAGGGCTTCGAATCATTATTCTCCTCAGTACAAGGAAGGCTAAGACAAAGATGGTGATGAGATGGAAAATGCTCCATTACTGCAGTAGCAGAATACCAAAAGATGGTGGTCTGTGGCTGGCACGTTCACACTGAGGTGTTGAAGGGAAAAGAGAGCCTGTCTGCCAGCCAGGATTTAAGGGCAGGATGCTGAGAAATTGAATCAGAAGAGAGAACTGAAATAAGGTGAGGACTGTCAAAGGTTCAATCATTTTTAACATTCCTTTTGTATTATTTCTGATGATGGGGATCAAATTACTTCAGAAAATCATATTGATTACTATTTAATTGGGCACATTTATCTTGGAATGCAAAGCATTTATCAGAAGTGGAACAATGATACGTATATATTGTGATCAATCAAATGCTAATTATAACTGTCGTAGCTTCCTATTTCAGGGGTCAAATACTAGAAAAACTCTGTAGCATGTATGAAATACATTTACTGATAGAGAAGTCTGGGAGTTTTAGTGGTTCATCTTGTGCTTTGTTTTAATTCACAGCTTTAAATAAAGATCAGATACAGCAGCTTCATAAGAGAGCTCTATGGGAGCAGGCTTATGTGTTAATTTACGAAATTATCCATGAATAATTTAGAACAAACAGATTTAGAGAAGTGGAGCTTTATCTTCTAATAATAAAATTAAAGAAAAATTAAGAAACAGGTAAGTTTATTTCTTGAACCAGCAAAGCAATTTTCATCTGATGGATTAGTCCTATTTAATCAGAACAGTGAGCAGCTGGATAAATCCTAGCTAGAAGAATATTAGGTCATTTGTTAGCCCTTCAGCCAATTACAGCTGCAGCTGCTCTATGGTATCTTTTTCTTCTCATCACTGAGCTTCATTTTTTTTCCTTGAAAACACTAGATGATGAGCCCTCAATAGATAAAAATGTAGGGCACAGAGCTCTTACAGCATCAGGGTGTTGGTGGACAAAATATGGTCCCTCTCATCACCAGTGGAGAGTGTCAGTGAAACTTGTTTGTGGAACTGGAGAGCTGCAGAACCAGGGTCCGGTCATGACTTGACGAGAAGGCAGATGAAGTGCCTTTTCTCTTCTGCCGAAGCAACTGCTTTTTCTTTTTCTTGTAAAACAAACTACTTGATTTTTAAAATTGTTTTCATTCAGGCTGTCATTATAATGATAATGTTTGTGCTGAGCAGTTTGCTTTTGGTTTTTATGGGTTTTTCTTTGTTAAAAACTAAGCAATCCCGGGTGAGATAATGGCTGAAAAATCTTGTCAGAAGTTTTGTGGTGGTACTGAAAGAGAGGCAGAAAACTCTACAGGAGTCTGTGAATGCTATCCTGATTTTTTAATATTTTTTTTTTTTTTTTTTTTTTTGTTCCCCAGGACTAGGAAAAAAGCTATTCTTCCTACAGCTTAGTGTCTATTCTGTGATTCACAATGTGTTTCAGTACCGAATAGGATTTGGTGAACCCCTGTAGAAAGAATTTAATTTTATGTATTTTATTATCTCTAGAGCTTGAGATTTTTTTGCGCCCTTCCTCCCTGCCCCGCAGTTAATTGAGAGTAGCTTAGTTCAAAGAGAATTATATATTTTATATATTTTTACCTCTATGTATAACTAAACATTGGCTGTTTGTTCTGCCATGTCCCTCTGTGGGCCACCTTGTGAATACAGGGGTTGGGGAGCTCACTGCCAAGGCAGCAGAGAAAGGATGAAGTGATGTGAGGGCCAGGATAGCCAGCTCTAGGCTGCCAGTGTAACAGGCAAGGATAAAAACTGATGGAAAAACATCTTTTGGGTGTTTTGTTCAGCCCTGATTAGAGAGACAAGAACAAAGGCTTGCAAAGGGTGAGCCACAAATCACTAAACAGCACAGGCACTGAAAGAAGTTCTGTGGATCTTCAGAAATGTGTGTGTGTTTAAGGAGCATAGAGGTCTACTGATTAACTCAGGACTGCGCTACTCAGCCACATTTTTCCTCTGTATGTTGGGGAAATTGCGACGCCTCAGCTGACCATAAGTAAAGAAGGCATCACATATGTCTCTCTTTCTCTCCTCAGGATGGTCGAAGGACAAAGGCACCAGACAGCAGCAGGTGCCTGGAAAGAGCAAGGGTGGTACAAGTGGTCCTCAGAGTGGGGGTGTACGGAGTCTTCCTGGGTCTTCAGAGCTTGCCTGTTTGTGCTGGAACCTGGTACTTGCCCAAACTGAGAAGGACTCCTATGGATAATGTGCATGAAAACCATCACGTGCAGCATGAGAAGCCAAATATAACTTGAAGTTGTACAAATCTGTGACTTGAGACTTGCTGCTCCAGCTGGATGTGTATAAATCTATGGGGCCCAACGGGATTCATCCCAGGGTACCTAAAAAGCTGGCTGATGTCATCACAGGACCTCTCTCCATTATTTTTCAATGGTCTTGGGAGTCTGGAGGGGTCCCAGATGACTGGAAGCTGGCAAATATTGTCCTAATTTTCAAGAAGGTTAAGAAGGAAGACCCTGGTAATTACAGGCCTGTCAGTCTCACTTCAGTGCCTGGTAAAATTATGGAGAGGTTATTCTGGGAGTTACTGAAAAACACTTGAGAGACAACACAGTCATTGGTCGTAGCCAGCATGGGTTCATGAGAGGAAAGTCCTGCCTGGCCAGCTTAATTTCCTTTTATGATGAGGTCACCCATCTAGCTGACCAAGGGAACACAGTAGATGTGCTGGTTTTGGATTTTAGCAAAGCTTTTGATACTGTCTCTCACAGTATCTTTCTGGATAAACCATCCAGCACACAGCTAGAGAAGACCATAATATTTTGGGTGAGCAATTGACTGATGGGTCAGGCTCAAAGTGTTACAGTAAATGGGGTTACATCAGGCTGGTGGCCAGCCACCAGTGGGATTCCTCAGGGCTCAATTTTAGGGCCAGTGCTCTTTCACGTTTTTATAAATTATCTGGACACACAAATCCAACGTACATTAAGTAATTTTGCAGATGATACTAAACGAGGAGGAGCTATGGACTTCTTCGAGGGTAGAGAGGCCTTACAGAGACATCTGGATAAACTTGAGAGCTGGGCAATCACCAACTGTATGAAATTTAACAAGATCAAGTACCAAATTCTCCACGTGGGACAGGGTTATCCTGGTCATACATACAAATTGGGGGATGAGAGGCTGGAGAGCAGCCCCGTGGAAAGAGATCTGGGGGTTTGGGTTGATGGTGAGTTGAATATGACTCAACAGTGTGCCCTGGCAGCCAAAAGGGCCAACTGTGTCCTGGGGTGCACCAAGCACAGCATCACCAGCTGGTCGAGGGAGGGGATTGTCCCACTCTGCTCTGCACTGGTGTGGCCTCACCTTGAGTACTGGGTGCAGTTTTGGGTGCCTCAATGTAAGAAGGACATCCAGCGTGTCCAGAGGAGGGTGACCAAGATGGTGAAGGGTCTCAAGGGCAAGATTTAGGAGGAGCAGCTGAGGTCACTTGGTTTGTTCAGCTTGGAGAAGAGAAGGCTGAGGGGTGACCTCTGTCGCAGCCTACAGCTTCCCCAAGGGGGGCAGTGGAGGGGGAGGTGCTGATCTCCTCTCTCTGGTGACCAGTGATAGGGCATGAGGAAAGGGAATGAAGCTGCGTCAGGGGAAGCTGAGACTGGACTTTAGGAAGAGATGGTGGTTGGTCACTGGCACAGGCTCCCCAGGGAAGTGGTCATGGCACCAAGACTGTCGGAGTTCAAGGAGCATCTGGACAATGCTTTTAGTCATATGGTTTAGTTTTAGATGGTCCTGTGAGGGGCAGGGAGTTGGACTCAATGATCCTTATGGGTCCCTTCCAACTTGAGATATCCTATGATTCGGTGATCCTATGAATTACTTAGACCATGTCACGCAAACTAAGTTTTGTTTTCTAATCAGTTGTGCAAGGTAGGTGGGAGTCTGTTTCTTCAGCATGCTATAGAAGAAAGAGAGAGGTATTGTGGTACCCAGAGCATCCCTTTGTCCTAGGCACTGTCCTTTCTTGGGCTTCTAGCTGCAGCTACAGCTCCTCCTCCCAGACAGCCCCAGCTGGGTTAGCCATGTTTTGCACCCTCTCCCACTGCCCCTCCTGTGGCTTGCAGGGAGTTACTGGTGCTAGCACATGAAAGGACTATATCTTTGTAGAAGCCAGCAGCAGCTGGAGTTTATGGGATATTTAGGTGGAAAATTATACCTTGCATTTTATTGACTAGTTCTGTCTAGTATACCAGCTTTGTGCTATGGTGCATCCCCTGGGTTACTCCACATGGTAATAATAGTATATGCTCTATCTTGTACATGTTAATTTTAAATTATGTTTACACGGTGAATGAATGTGAATCAATTGAAGCTTGACATTCCTATTTCAGGGTAGAAATAGCTAGTCAATATAAGTTGATATTATATTATTGATTGGGCTGTTTGCGTGCCTGTTATGCAAACCATACAGGTAATGAATATCAATATACAAGAGTCTGCTGAAATGTTCTGTAGTCAAAAGCATGGAGAGTTCGCTGAACACAGAAAGCAGTCTCCCATGTTGGAAAGCAGCTGCCAATATTTTGGTACAATAGATTCATCTGTAATCTAAAGTATATGTAAAGAACGAAATGTGAAATACTCTGTCTTAAAGGGAAAACATGAACATATGTTTCACAGTACACTTCTGACATGTGGTGTCTCACACTCCAGAGCGACTTTTTTTTTTTTTAACATCGGATGCAGAGCTGGTGTTACAGCTAGGGAGTTCCCAGGCAGAAGCAGAGATATGGTGGAGTCTCTCTTCTAGCTGTACTCTACTGTCTTGCACTGCTGACTCCTCCAACTTTGGCAGTCCATCTCCTGCCCTGTCCTTAGTGGTCTGAGATCCCAAGCGGCTGCTCTGGTTCTTGCCTTTAAAACTTGTTCTAATCAGGTACGTGTTCCAAGGAGACAATTAGGATTGAGTAGCAATTAGGAATGGATAATATGTCATTATTGTAAATCAGGATTACTAAGCATTCACATCACCTTAATTGCAATATTTGTAGAAGAAGAAGCCAAATCTATGGCTGGTAGGGGAAAATTAAGATTAATCATAAGCCAATTGTTAGCTTTATACCATGGCCCCTGCAGCAGTCATGGGGTACAGCTGGGCTGTCTCAGGAGCAGACTTGGGATGGAGCTGTGACTCTGGAAGCTGTCATATGGCTCCATGCTCCCCGAGACATGACGTAGAAGGATTAGTTGGTGCTTCCTCACTAACAGCAGATTGTTTGTGCTTACTGATGTGCTGGGGATGACTGCAGCACAGGCACTACGCCTATTGTTTCTAACGAATAAAACCTTCTGGTTTACTTCTCTTATTCCCCCAGCCTGTGAATACATCTACACATGCCCAGAGCAGATGTGAGCTTATTTCATTGATGCTATAGCCTTACTGGAAGCTACATAGCCATGTTAAATTGTTGCCAACCTACAGCAACAAAAAAAATTGATTCTCAGCTAGGCGTATTAGCTTGGGCCCAGCTTTACACAAACATGGCTGTCTAGCTTTCATTGAGAGCTCACTTGCTTCTAATTATCTCCAAGTGTGGGCAGAATAAGGTAGTGACAGTACAGAAAATGCCATGTAGACATAATAACTGAGTTCCTCATGGTTTTTAAAAACATGATGTTCTTTTCAATTTGAGAGTGCGTGATTAAGTCAAAAGGAAGCAAACTGATGAATCAACACTTCCTGTTTAGAACGGGATCCCTCCTAGAAAAGCTGCTTGGTTTATATTTTAGGTTTCCTCATATGAAATTGGTCAACCACATGCTGTCATTTTTTCTGAATCTAAGATGGCGTTTTATGGTCTTGAGATGAACTTCCCATTGCTTGCAAACAGAGAGGCTAATGCAGTTCCAGGCACAGGGTACCAGGAGACTGATTTTTTTTTTGTCTTGATGGCAATATGGGAAGAATAATAATGAAGTGTTATGTACACACTAAGCTACATAGTGGCTGTAGCTCAGTTTACAGTGGAAAATAAGAACTACCTGCTTGGGAGCAAAAAGCTTTTGCCTTTGTCCACAAGGGGATGGAACCTTGACCCAGTGAAACATAGCTGGGGATGTTGACATAGGGGCTACCAGCATTTATTTTTGTCTCTCATTAAATAAATTAAATTAGATATACAGAATGGTGGTGTGAATATCTAAATTCATAGACACGAACGCTAATATTGTTCCACACTGCCTACCTTGGATATTAATCCTTTCTGAAAGATTAAGAAACAGACATTTTGATTTTTATTCAATGGTCTATGATGAACCTGAAGAATACTGAAGAGATTTTAAATTCTCCCTTGGTAGTACTTCATCTAACTGAATCCCAATGATTTTATATTTAAAATCTGAACTCCACTTTCTTTTCTACATTCATTCTGTCTCATGAATACCGTTCATTTGGTTTACGCTATGATTTTCCGGAAAGATCACATTGTAGAATTATTAGATATAAATACCTTTGCCTTATCAGGCTTATCAACATATTGGAGGGGGAGTTTTTTCATCTTGAAGAAAAAGGAATTACTTTTTTAAAAGTTTTATAGTTTTCTCAAGTTTAGGGGTAAGTTTTTTGTTTTTAGAGTGAGGTGGTATTCCAGTTAGTGGCAGACAGTTACAGTGATTGGTTACCCTATACCAAATGCATTCCTTTGTTTACCACAGCCGAATTCCTTTACCTGCATGTGAAAACAATTTCATCTGAAGTGGCTGCACTTGAAAGGCATTGGCTGCTTCAACATAATACTTCCTACGGACTTGATGTTGATGGTCCATATTACCTTCAGGATCATCTGCAGAGCTGGATACTAAAATGCTTATCTGCAAATGCAAGAAAAGTCATTACAAGAAGAGGAATTAGAAATGACTGCAAGAAAAAAGTGACTAAGCTACATCACTGAAGAAGGGAGCCACATGAAAATGGCCAAAGCTGTGTACTATTTAAAGAAACACAGATATGGAAGGCAATTTTTTGCTCCTTTGATGTACAAAACTAATGCTGGGGGGAAAAACAGAGGTTGGATGCAAAGAACAGAGGGAGAGGAAACAGAATTACAGCTGAAACTTAGAAGCAGAAGCCAAATCATTGGAGGAACAAAGACTGGATCGTCAGCTCAGAGGGTGAAAGAAAACGTGACAGTAAGTAAAATGTAAGAGGCCTGTCATGAGAGAGCTGAAGAAAATGAAAACATAATGGCAAGAAGTTTGAAGGAAAGACTTTCAACTGCACAGACTACAGGGAGCAAGTGGTCAATGACAGATGCACGGGCCTGGAGGGGAATCCAGTCACTGATGAGTTGGGCATTTTTTGAAGTTCAACACCCCACTAGCAACCCCCTGCATCAACAAATAAACTGTTTATTACTGCAGAAGAAACAAAGTCCTCAGTATTGAGGACTACTGATTAACATAGCTACAGAAAAATTATTTAAATCAAAATGGGGTGTTTCCCCTCAAACTATTATATGCACATACAGAACAGCATTATATAAGAAGTCAGATTAGACTATTGCAGTCCTCCCTCTTGGCTCCGTAATCTATGAATATACTTGCAACACATGGCTGTGTCATTCCCACCTGTTCTCCAAAACTCTGCTCATGCACACATTGCATACATAATGGGGAAAAAAAGCAATGCGTACATGAGCAGCAACTGCCTTCAATGCAATCTTCACAAGATAAACATGACAGAGATGAGTTAAACACATGAATACACCATGCAAAATCCAAGACTTGTTTCTGTCTGTTTCTTCTCTTCAGAGCTCTGAGTACTGACTCTTGGGGAACTGCCAGTTTGAAGAATGTTGCTCATCCTCCTTGAATATCCAAGCAGCAGGATTGGTGGAAATACAGTTTTCCTCTCCTCTAATTTATTCATTATATAACTGCAACTCTGACTATCCTGCAAAGTATAGGAGTATTGATTAATATACATTTGTACATCTCTTTTTTTAAACCCATTAATAAAATGTAAGAGGTTCCCCCTCTGAATTTATATGTGGTAAAACTGCATGACCTATCCCTTTCCCAAAGAAATTACCATCCAAGTAAAACACTTTGCAGAATGTTCCTGTCGGTTCAGTGAAGGAATAGATACATACAAGACTGAATTTAACCTACTAGTTGCCATTTTTTTTTAAACCAAAGGCCGTCAGCCACCTTTTTTCTAACAGTCCATTGTTAGATTCTTGGGTGGCATCACACTGCATGATAAATGCAGAATGATTTGAAACACACAAATATAGTCTTCCAATTTGTCACTTGCAAACTCAGGTCACAAAAAGAAAGAAAAGGAAAAGAAGATAGAAGGAGGAGAAGGAGAAGGAAAGAGAAGTGCTAGGAAAAGGTTACTAGCAACTTCCTTATCATTCCAGTGCTTTAAGAAAGTTGTGGGTCAAAACTTAACACTGTTTTCTAATGAAACGTCACCTAAAGTATGGAGAGGGCTACCCCTTGGAAAGCGGAAATACCTTAGATTACTGTAATCACTGTAGGTTAGCTAATGAGGTGATTCTGAAGGTAATATGGACCATCAACATCAAGTCCGTAGGAAGTATTATGTTGAAGCAGCCAATGCCTTTCAAGTGCAGCCACTTCAGATGAAATTGTTTTCACATGCAGATAAAAAGAGCTTTGGTTAACTGCCTCACTAGTGAATTCTTCCTCCAGCAAATCTGGGAGGGCAGACTGCCCTCTCTGGCTTTTTCATCTCTCTTTCTCTCCTGCTTTCCGTGTGCCTAAATCTACTGACTTAAATATTTCCTCAACCTATTTCTGCTTTTCAGCAGCACCTGGTTGTTCCCCACTTGCTAAGTTGGAGACCACCCTGGTTCTGAGAGTCCAGCAGGCAAACCTCGTCCTAGAGCTCTCCTTCAGCTCTAGTTCTTGTGGGTGTTGTGCAATCAGTATTTTGAAAGAAATTACTTCACTTTTCTTGATTTTTAAAATATTCTTTCTTTCTCTGTGCTCATGCAGGAGAGACAGGCCTATTCAGCACCATGTGTTGATAAACTTCCATTATTGCTTTGGCTTGCTACAGGTTGTGGAGAGCTTAAAACATATTCAAAATTTCTCCTACAAGACACTCAAAGCAAGCAGTAATGGGTGTCAAAAAAAGGGCTTTTCTTGTGACTGTTCTTTCTTGCTTCCTAAACAATACAGAGCATGAGTCTTGTCAGACAGTAGGTTCTTCCCTAGAAGGAGTTAAGAAAATATCCTGCACTCTGGCTATCTTTGTGGAACAGTATCCTGAAACCTTTCTGGTAGGAAGGAGCTGGGGCCAGCCACTAGAAGGCAACGTGATCCCACAAACAGCCAAAGGTAATAACCCCTTGGAACTACTTAAGTTGAAACCTACACTTCTGCTCAATAAAATCACTTTTGTCACTTGTGCGTGTGAATAGTAGGGGATCTATTAAACATAGAGCATTTTCCTTGGGCAGTGATTGCAGCACTGTAACATTTGAAAGGCAGAGCACAAGAAGAGACAGTGGTCATGGCTGGCATGCAGGTATTTCAGTCTTGTGTTTTAGCAGCATTTACTGTATATAAGTTTGCAAAGCAGGCTGATGGCAATTTATTGGAAAATAGTTAAATGCAAATAATGGTCTCTTGATAATCATTAATGGTTTCTTAGCTCTGTATGACTGTGTGAAGGGGATATGCTGTGCCAGCTTGCTTTTGTGGACTGTTAACAGTAAATAACTTGTCCCTGTCAGGAATTTAATGCTGCCAAGGCATAGTTAATATAGCCCAAATGTCTGGGTGGATATACAACTACAAAATAGATGCAGTGCTCCTGTTTCACCTTTTCCCTTTCATCTCTTTAGTAGCTGAGAGACCCAACAGATGGTCCTTTCTGTGTCTGTGTGTTAAAACTGTAGCGTAAAAGACGCCGCTAAGTATTTTCTGCCTTTTAATTTTCAAGAAAACATGTAAATGAAGGAAATCCTGCTCTATGGATCAAGAGAATGAAGCCCAATTAGCATGGTGCTCTGATCTCCGAGTCCTGCCCCAAACTAGGTCCCATACAGCTTTTAAATGGACCATCTTGATCTTTTGTCATCTGTTTTTTGGGGGGCTATTTTGTTTGCTTTTTTCCCTAGCATTCACCTGGAATTCCACTATTTTTGCTGTAACCACTTTGTCTCTTACAGTGGCTTTTGTCTTACGCATGAGTAACAAGGACCTTTGCATTTATTCCTTTTTATTCACTCATGCTTCACATGCAGGCTCTTCAGGCACCTGCCACTGGCTGGAGGCTGGAAGAGATGCCACGGTGTCCCTCAGAGCACCTCAGAGCAGTTCAACAGCATGAAGGGGAGGGAGAATAAAAAACCAGAGGGGAAATATCCTGGCAGCAGGTAAGTAACTCCTCCTCCCTGCTATGCCTCTTGATTTGGTAAGTTTGTGGATCCAGGCAAGTGTATTTACTGTAGAATCTAACAAGAGGCCAAGACTTAATTAAACCTGATAGAAAGGGAAATGATAAAATAATAATTTATGGCTTTGAGAGTACAACCTCACCTGTTACAAGTAAGGAGACGTAGTTCTTTTGTCTTTGCTGGCTAGACTGAACAAAAATCTGGCTTTTGTGCACAGCTTTACTCCTTGGAGAATAAAAAGCCCTGTGCTGTACCAAGCCTTTGGATCCTCAGAAACAACTCAGAATTGTACTCTACTATATCAAAGTACTCTACTTGGCTATCATGCCATAGTCATTTTTTCTCATTACCATTGTGCCTGTATGTCTGGGGGGTTTTGTATGTGTGTGTGACAAGAATCATCCATAAACCAGAAATCTAATTAGGGGGATTTTCACATCTCCCAGCTCGGTAATGTACTCCGGAGAGAAGGGCAGGGCAAACTCCGCAGCTGAAGGACAAATCAATACTGATAGACTCCCACTAATCCCTGAGGCCGTTGTTTGGGGGGGAAGGCAGGGTTACCTGCATGCCCACTGGTTGGCTGGGAGCCGGGTCAGGATTTTCCTCAGGCAGGTGCAGAACCTGTTGTTTATTTAACAAGGTTGGCGGCAGCTGCTGCTACCACTTCAGAGCAATTAAAGAATGTGTTGTTCGGTAGGAGGTTGCCAGGTGCTGGTTGTCCTATATGCTATGACAACCACGGCAAAATTTCATGTAAACACCTGCCAGCATCCCAGGCAAACCTGTACTAACGGGCTATTATGTACCTGCCATTAAGCCATTTGTGGGTTTAGCTGACAGCAACATGTGCACACCAGCTATCGCAGCGAGGGCTTGAAGAGATAAGATATGCCAGTGTTTCCTTATGTCCAACAGATGCGAGGCCAGCATGTTTGAGAAACACCGGCAACCACTTCAGACTTTATCCTCTCTAACACACTGGGCTCAGTCTGTAAGTGGGGTGAACCGGTGCTGCGCTGCTGACGGCAGGAGAAAGGTACGATGCACGTGGTGGAGCTCTAACATCGACCAGGCCTGCCAACCACAGCCTAATTTTTCAGCACAGGATTGTTTTTCCCCAGGAACCTAGGTTTTGGGGGGACTTTCTTGCCTTCCTGTACATGGCAGGCAAGCTTATAGGTTAGCCACTCAGTTGATTTGCAAGTGCATATATGATCTCCGGTCTGTTAACTGAGACTGGTACAATTAGTGTCATTAGTCACAAAATTCCCCCTGAAAAGAACAGATGCTACTACTGAAAATATCAGATCTTTGAAATATTTAAAAGCATATCTTACGATGATTAATACACTTCTGAGAATGCATATGATGAATAGTTCTGTTACTTCGATGTCTGAGACACCCAGGTATTCTGCTGTCGTCACCCTCTGAGAGCATAACTCAGGGAAAGAGGCCAAAAAGAGTTACGGGCTGTTCTTTCTTAGAGGTGATTCAGCCAGAGGTCAGTAGCAGTCTCTCAGAACTCCTCTACACAGTGTCTGTGGCTAATAGCTCTCAAGGGACCATCGACCAGCCAGAAATGTCTGGATCACAGCAGTGATGTGGCCCCTGCCCTCCCGCTCTCGGCGCAGGAGAGATGCTGGAGGAGCAGGAGAGAGGGCTGGGTGCTGGCAGCGCTGAGTGCCCGCTCTGCAGGGAAGCCCCCGCCCTGGGAGGCATCTCCAGCTGGGGAGAGCATCTGCAGCTTACGGGAATACCACAAGAAATAGCAATCATAACATGAGGAGGGGGAACCAATATGTAGAAGACCCTTCAATTCATTGCCGTACGTCAGACCGTAAGAGTTTATTTTTCCTGTGTGCTTAAGCACATAAATGGGTGGTCTGCTTTATGAAGTTTGAGACAGTCACTGGATTGCTGTTCTGAATTGTGTTTTGTTTTGAAGAGAAAAACAAAAATCTTACTCAGAATACGGTTGCGGCAACAGTTGCTTCCATAGCTGAGCTTACTGAATTAATGAGTTTAACAAAAGGGGCAGTGCTGCAGCACAGCAATCTTCCCCGATTCCTGCAAACCCCATCCAACCACTTCTGTTTGCAACTCTGTGTACACTCTGTGACCGCTTCTCATGTTTAGGCAGATGGCCTGTGTGTGCATGCCTGTTAGTATGAGTAATTGTGCATTTTGGATAGTTCAGCTGAACAATAGAAATTCACAAGGTTAAAAGATAAATCTAGAGATTCCTTTAGTTTTACAACAAGAGAATCCCGATACTATTAGCCACGTTCCTTCATGGGGAAGGGAATGACTCTTATCCAACTCATTGTCTGAGTTCTGTGTATGTTTGCAACAGCAATTATTATATATGCATTTTTCTTTCTTATTGAAAGGAAAACCTGCAGTCTTTTGCCCCCTGCAGTTTTTAGTGAATACTGTACATAAATGATTTATTTCTTTCTTTAGAAAGGGCTTTGCTCTGCATGGCATCTGTCATCTTGGGATTTCCCCCTCCCCCTCTCGCAGAAATGTAGCTGGAAGCTGTTTGACTCAATCTGAGCACAACTCAAAGTTGGTTGTATTAATTCCATCAAGCTTCGTCTACTCTTTAACATTCTCTTTCATCTGGTGAGGACCTTCATTAATATGCATCATTTGTGATTAAGGTAGCACTTACAGGACCATCACAGGGTAATGTGCAGATTACTGCACCTCAGAAATACCGCCCTGTCATTTGTCCATGAAATTCAGCTTTCTAGAGTTTTTCTAAAAAATACCTAAGATAATAAAAAAGACTCTCTGAATTACTTTTTTATTTTTAATCAAGAAAAGCCATGCCTACAATTGGCCTCT
Source organism: Sula dactylatra (assembly GCA_013389905.1). NCBI lineage: Eukaryota > Metazoa > Chordata > Aves > Suliformes > Sulidae > Sula > Sula dactylatra. The sequence continues at coordinate 43,504 of WEKW01010552.1, forward strand.
AACATATAATGGTTTCATTTGCTGTGGCAGGAAGATGGGCAAAGGGACAAGATTTCAACTGAAAGATGGAGCAACAAAAATTAGGATTGATCAAATAAGCTAACCTATGAAAAGTCAGTAACTCAGTGGGTAGTAATGTGCATTGCTGGTAGCTCTTCTTAAGGGGAGAAACAACTGTTACAGTAGTTCCCACATAGTAGTAATTGTTAGCAAATGCTGTGAATAGTGACTTCTCTTTTTTTATTTTCATTTTTTAAACAGAGTTTAAAGTAGCATTCTGAAATAGAGCCATCAGGTCAACTTCTGTGTAAAGGTCATGAAAATGCAGTTGCTGGCATGAGATAAAAGACAAAAATAAAATGGGTAACAGGACAGAGAAAGTTTGGAAGTAGATGACTTTTCAAAGCAAAGAACAGAGGTCGATAAAGAAGAAGACTAAAGTAGAATAGGAAAAGTAATCAGAGGAGGTCTCAAGTGAAAGCTTTTGGAGGGTAAACTACATATTGCAGAGAAGGAAGTCTTTGAATCATTAAATACACCTAGTTGTAGTCATGCCTTTTCTGATGGTCAAAACTGCGCCCACTGAAGTGAGTACAAAGATCTGAACAGGCGCAGAACTGAGCCTACAAAGAGCCTCAGCAGCATCACCACTGGAAATGGCAAGTGTCAGCTGCTGGGGCTTTGCTGATCACAAAGAAGAGCTGGAATAGTGTTACCAACACAATGCACATGCAGCTCAGCCATGCGTGGCTCATGGGAACCCCCTTTTTCAGGCATGCCATTGCCAGAGGACCTGGAGCCATCCATGGGGTGCTGGGACTCCTGTGGGGAGATGAGGAGGTATGTAGGGCACCTCATCGCAAGCATGCAAAATGCTTTGTTGTATGATCGTGTCTGGGTGTCTTGCAGAGAGAGACATCAAAAAGAATGGGAAGATAGGAGGCTTATCAGCACATCAAAGTGGAAGGTGGTGCTAATATGCCTGCATTGATGTTGAAAGCACGATCACTTGTTTAGTAAGCAGAATACAGAGAAACTAAATTTATTTCAGCCTAAAGTAAAATTTATTTCAGTTATTTAGCAATACCGTTCTATGCCATGTGGAAGACAGAACAAAGGCTCAGGGCTGGGATGTGGAATACATTTTGAGAACAGAGTTTTCAGGAATATGGTGGCATGAATTGCAGTTGAACCAAGAAATCAAGGAAGAAGGAGCTTTGTATGCAGAGAAGCATTCTTGTATACAGGATTTTTTTTTCTGCCCACTGTGCCTATAAAAGGATAATTGGCTTTACAGAATGGCCCATCCCCTCAGCTGGAAGGTGGATGGCTGCAAGGGTGGAAGGAAGCAGTGGCTCAGGACTCCCAAGAAAGTTGAGACCTAGCCCTTTACCTGTTCAGCAGGAGTGTTAAAACATGTCGGGTAGACAGACAAGAGGATGTCTAAGAGGATGAGACTATCTGTAAGCAACAGACAAAAGTGAGGCTCAGCTGGGTCCTTGCAGGTCCATGCTGAACTACAGTTTGAGTGTCTTCTCCTGCATGTGGACAGGCACATGCAGCCTGACCTCTGTCACTGCTGCTGGTGAGAGGTGGGCTGGAGATGTGTTTCGTGCTGCATGTGTGCACAATGAGGGATTGAGCTGGAAACTATTTACATGGGCCCAGCCTTTGTGGCTGAGAGGTTAGAAGAAAGGAGGGAAAGCAAAACAGATATGACATAAGAAGTAGAAAAAACAAGATGTTGAAAATTAGGGAAGAACCAAAGGTAAGGAGGAAGCTATGACTGCAGTTCCTCTTTGCAGACCTTATGGGCCACTTGGAACTGGGAATTACTCTCCTTGCTCTTAAGCCCAAATGTCTGTGTTTGTGTAAAGTATCATTTATGGGGCAATTCCATCATTTTTGTAAAGATGGTGTAATTTGCATATCACATTGGCATTATATTACTTATCTGCATACCAATCCCACATAGTTTCTCCTCCTGCATTTAAAAATTTCAGATATGTTATAGCTGTAAGCAAATATTGAACATTTAGTAACTTCCAGCTTCACTAAAAACACCATTTAATCATGGGACCGCACGCTGTACGTTCATGGCACAGCAAACTCTTGAAGGGTATGCAGAAATAGTAGAAGACATCAGGAAAAGTTTTCAGAGAGAAACCGGTACTGGTTTTAGAGTCTTCAAAAAGAGTGCGTTGGCAGTGGACAATGGTTAGTGTTGGGGAAGAGGAGAATTGGTACTACATCATTAGGCCCTCTGCTTCAGAAGCTACTGGCTGGGGACAGTGAGGGGGCAGGGAAAGAAGTGGGTTTAAGGAATTTCTTCCCACAGGAAAAGGGAGCTTCAGTCTTGAAGGGGAAGCAGGGAGCGGAGTTTGGTAAGGAAGACTTATTGCTGCTTATGAGGATGATGACCAGCCCAAAGAGGGGAAATGAAGAAAATGTCACAGGTTTCTGTGTGTGTGGGGAGTGTACTGCTGGCCTGAGGGGTGGAAGGGTCTCCAAGGAACTCTAGATAGTAGATGGGACCTGGTCAAGAATTGTATGTATATTCATGGTTGTAGAAGAACTATATATCCTGAATTTATTCAAATTGTTCTTTGTTTTAATCTTGCAGCACTGCTGAAAACAGTATCCAGTCTTGGGTTTGCCTTCTGCCTCAGAAAAGAGAGCAGGTGGCTGAACAGAAGAGACATGGTTATCTCAGGTGGGACTGAGAAGTTCCTCCATGAATCACTCTGTTTCCCACTTGGAACTGGGGCACATGATAGCAAAGGATGCTCTGATGAGAAATCTAGAGATACTTTCTCACTTACTATCAATGTCATCCTCTCTCATCAGCCATACCCTCCCCTGCTCTCTTTGCCAGTTACTCTATTGCCTGTTTTACCCCCTCTATTTCCCCTACCTCAGGTCTCACACATGAAGCCTGATCTTCTTCAGTATCTTAATAAGGGATTGGAGTAACAAGGAGTTTGAAGAAGCAAAATACAAGCCAGAGAGAAAAATACTCAATTGAAGAAGGAGTGCCATATTGGCTGTCTTGTGTAGTGTTCTTGTTCAATGAAATTAACTGTACATTCCCATAATTAATTCCTTTTTCTTGCAGTTACATCAATTAGCATATAACACAGATAAAGTGAAGAGGCAGTGGTTGGTATTTTGCCTTCAGCAGCCAGCAGTTCAATATGTTAAGCCATCAAATTGTCTATGTGCTGCAGATCATTTCTCCCTTTGAAAAAAAAAAGAGCCCACCATTAAGGCGCTAGAAAAGAAAAAAGAGCCAGAAGTTTAAGGCAAAGGGGCAGGGCTTCAAATGTACATTTTATGCTGCTAAAGAGATCCACAGTACTGTGACCGAAATCCCATTAAATGGAACACTTTCTATTTAAATCTTCCCATGACATGTTTCTGGTATTACTGTACCAGGGAGGCACATAACTGTCAGGCTTAAAGGCTGCTCTTCTTTCCTTCCTTCAGTGGCTCTGTGGACTCAGGCTGTCACTTCCAGTTCAGGATCTCAGGCTAAGTGCCAAAATTCTGGGCTGAGCAATGCCTTACCTCTGACTGCCGCTGAACCCCTTAACTTGTGTACCTTACATCAGCAAGTTAGTGGTCAGGTCAGAAAATTCAAGACCTCACAAAGGGAACTGCAATGCCATTGCTCCTTGCCCAAGCCTCCATGGGCCATCAGCTCTGCTGGGTGAACTCCAGCATAGTGTTACTGGTGGGTGCATTGCCTGTCCTTCCCCGCTGGCAGAAAGGGCTCTGCAGTGTTAACCTGGCCAACACTACTGAGTAGTCAGCAATAACTCAAACGAGAAGTTTTTGGTTGTTGCTTTTGCAGTCACCTTTTGGGCATTCAAGGCATGCTGTGGCTTCTGACCTGCACAGACAAGAGTTTCTCACCACGCCGGGCAGCAAACTGCCCTGAGTTACAAAGTCTACGTTCACCCACTATTAGCATCTGACATTATGTGAAGTACCACACTTAGCTTTCTTTCAAAGGCTGATCACAGCATCTTGGATACACTTAACAGTGGCTTACATTAAACACTGTTGTTAAATGCTTTTAGTAATCCCAAGCGTAATGTATTCAGAGTGGAGTGCAGGAATTGGTTCAGAGGAGCAGAGGAACACTTGCTTAACTGAATCTTAATAGATTGTCACCCCAAGCTCCTCAATTATTGATGATGGTACAAAAAACAGTTTAAGAGGAAGAAGGAATAGAAATGATAGACTAAAGTCTAGGAGTCTTACTTTGTCCGCTGAGAGGCTAAAATATTCCTCCCTTTTTACATCCTGTATAGGAAGGACAGCCTTTTTGCTCTCAGTTCAAGTGTTTTGATGCATGATTTCTACAATGTGGACAGCTATAGCACTGTTTTCATATTTACTTATTGTGTAAAGATGCAGAAAACTCATTAGATCTGAGATTCCTCCAAGAAACAACTAGTGGTAGCCAGTATCTCAGCCAGAGTTGTTGTTTTACTTAGGAATATTTTTCACTTTTGCATGTTGGCTTTGTTTTTTCTTGTCTTGTACTTGGATGTTGAACATTAGTTTTTGTCACAGCTTGATCGGTTGTCTTAGCCTTGGTTTTCATGCTTCATCCCAGCACATTAGCAATATTGCAAAAAGGAATAACTCTCAGTGTCTATCTAAAGTGATTTTACTCCCTTCTTGCAGTTTACAGTGGACATCATAGTTCCTGGCAACAGGGGTAACCTCCCTGAAGGTCTCAGAAAGGACACAAAGACCTGAATCATCAGGTAAGTACTAGCTCCAAGGCGGCTGATTTTCCATATCAGTCCTTAGTCGCATCAGGCAATGCAGAAGTCTGAATTAATGTTCTTCCCTTCTGTGGGTGAGCAGAACTCTAGCATCCTTCCTAGTGCTTGCTACATGAGAAGTAAGCTCAGCTAAAATCCCCCCAAACCTACTATCCCAGATAAGCTAAAAGAAATAGTATAATTAAAGGGAAGAGCTTGTTAAAATATGGTATCTATCTGTCAGGTAACTAAGCCCATACCTTGTTGCAAATATTTCTTAATAATTTTCATGGCCAGTATTACTATTTATCAAAGCTCTCTTGTTTAAGCAAGGGCTTGCTGCCTCACAGCCTGTCTGCTTCGTCCTGCTGTGCAGCCATTATGCTGAATTTATGACACAACAGTAATTACTGTGCCAAACCCAACCAGCTGCTGTTTAAAAAGGAAACCCCCCAAAATCCAAGAAACAAAACCACTGGATTGTGCCTAACAATGCAGAATTAGATGGTAGAGGACAGGGAAGCTTTATTCAAGCGCTAATGCTCACTGAACTAGCAGGGACACTGGAAATGAATGGCAGAGTAAGTAGCACATTGAATAAATGTCTCCTCCAAGTTTGCTCCATTGTACGAGCCCTTCTCAGTGTACAGTGTTGCCACAGTATAAGGCACACAGAGAGCCAAATGCTCACTTACAGTGAACAAAAGCCTGTCTCCCGCTGTTGCTTAATGCTGTAACTTTTATTAGCAGCAAGTGACAGCAGTTTAGCCTCCGTTCCTTTTTCTAGATGATTACATTCTTAAGCCGATTGACTGTGTTGACTAAAGGCAGCTGTTGATCCACACTCTTTCCTCTTACACACACAATGGCACACGAAGAAAAGAAACGCCAGATTTTGTGTGTTCAGGATAAGCTTAAGATTTTGATTGCCTGAACAGAGGTGAAAAATTGGTTGCTGTATCAGGAGCCTGGGATCCCTAAGGGCACAGTTTCCACATGCCTAGCAAGAGCAGGTGGGGCTGCTCTGGGTTTGGGGGCCCGGAGCTGAGCTTCCATCCTAAGATCCCCTTCCCTTCCCTCTTGCCCTAGACATGGGGGGAAGTATGGGGAAGGGGAGCACAGTAATAGTGTGTATTTGGTTGGATTTGGGTCACTAAGTCACTAACCTTATAAAGGGAAAACCCTACCAAGAAGTGGGAGGATTAGTGAATAGAATATAAATGCAGCCTGCAGACTTTACACACAGTTAAATGTAGATGTGTAAATGGCATTGGTTTTCTTTTTCTTGTCTGTAGTGGTTGTTAACACCTACATCTGTTTCCACCACTGGGTCCGGGCAGGTGCTTTGCTCCACGCTCAGAGGACCCTCAGGACGTCCAAAGTGATAGCTGTCTTTTTTGCTAAGGTGTAGGGATGCGGTACCAGTGCACAGGGGTGTGGATGGTGTTGAATATTCAGTTCACTGAGCTTGCAAGCCATCCTTTGAGCTTGTAAATAGCGCTACTATAAGGGATGGCATTGGGAAGGTATTCCTCAAAACAACAAAATAGCTGAAAAGCTGGTTCTTGGATAGGTACTCCCTTTTAAGTAACTTGTTTGTATGAATTGGCACAAAATTTTACCCAGGAGGAAAGATGACAGTGGAAGTGGTACTGCAGCTATAATTACCCAATTAAGCTTTTTTCAAGGAAAAACATGCATTAGATATCACCTTATCTGGTGTAAATTAATGGAAAAAACCAGTTTCTTTCTGCAAAGATTTAGAAGACAGATTTCCTGGCTCAGCCTCTGTTGGTTGCAATGCACAGTAAATACATCAGTTAAAGGCCTCAGGAGAGGTTGATCTAGCAAGGAGGCTCCTACCACAGTCTTATGTCAGGTGAGAGGCAATTTGCTGTTGAAAGGAACATCCAAGAGCAAGACCTCATTTGCAAAAAGAAAATACAAGTGAAGAAAGTGTTTGTTTTTTTTTTCTTGTGCACAAACAAGTGAGGCAACTGGCTGCAGTAAAAAGGGATCTAACCACAAAATTCAGATCCGCACTTTCCTCCCTGACAAAACTGTGGGATATCTGCTTAGGAGCCTCTCTAGCTAATACAAAAACACACACTGAAAAATTGTTCAGGTGAAATCCAACTGAATGCAGGCAAAATACAATCACAGCTTTTAAAGGGATGGTCATGTGGGGAAAAAATATTTTGACATCTCAAACTGGAGTTTTTAAAAATGGTTAAAGTGAAAGGTACTTTTCCTACCGGGAAACTCTGCCATTTGTTTTACTGCTTTTGGAAGCTGCAGCAGGAAAAAACCTTTGTTGTGCTCCTTCTTCCTAGAAGGAAAGACCAAACAACAAAATGCTGGCATCCTTACTATTTTTTGCTCCTCTCTCTACATATACCTAAGCTCCCATTCATATTTGTGTGACATAAAATGATTTATGCAGCTGAAGTATTGGACAGATATACTGCTTGTAAACTGCTGGAAAAGCTGCTTGATTCTGCCTTGTGCAGTGTGAAAATGGATTTATGCACAGTGGAAGAACTTAACAGGGATGACAATTTGATAACTGGCATTGTTACGGTAATATAATAAGAGGAGGAAACCTAGACTAGATCTCAAAAGCTCGAGTAGACATAGATAATAGCTCGCTGGTAAACCGTACCCTGAGGAATGGAAGTGCTGCCAGTGTGCTGTCAAACAGGGAAATTCTATTCAATAATGAAACAAGACACATTAGGGAAGCAGGTGGCTTTCAAGGTGGTAACAGAAGTATGACTGTAGGTCTGAGTTGGAATAAAGTGGTTGAAAGGGTCAGAGTCTAATGGTGTTAACACTGAGGAATGGAAAGATGCTGTGAATGTTATGTTTGTGAATATTCCAAAATGTTGCTTGTTTTAGAAACATGTTGGAAAATACTGCACCCGTTGATGGGGTGGTATGGTAAAATGTGGTATTTTAATTTCCAGCCACCAGTGCCTGATTCATACAAATCTGTTTTCGATATTTGTTCATATGGGTATTTTTGCCCCAACAAAGGACAGATGATATAAGGTGAGAAGGTCCGTAAGTCAAAAGAAAATGCCTGACAATGACAACCATACAAATGGGTTTAAAGCTCATTTCTGCTGTTTCTCTTCACCGCACCTTCAATCCATCCCTAGTGTCTTCAGAATTGTCCATCAACTGGTACACTACTTCAGTTAAAAGAAATTCAAGCTTACCTACAGCAGCCCATGTAGAATACGTCTGTTAAAGCTGCTTCTCAGTGATGAGCTATTGCTTTCCAAAAACCTAGGCTGAACTAGCAGCTACACTTTTCAGGTAGGGATGGTGCCTTTTAGATGATCACTCTGCTCTCTGAACTAGGACAAACCAGAAATGAATTATAGCTTCAACAGAAGCTAAAACCCAAAATGAAGTGGCTTGTCTGGACTCCAGGGCACAGGAGCTGTGAATGCAATACTTACGTGGGCCACACCGACCTGGGGTGCACCTGCCCCTTGCAGATGCTGTTGTGTTTAAACACACCACCTCCCTTCCTCTTCACCCCTTTCCAAGCTGCAGTGATTGTGCTGCCCGTGTGAATGTACCTACATCAGTAACTACTCTAATGTGAAATAAAAATCCCAATGTAGACAGAAACATCTGTTTCATCATTCAGAAAGAGCTACATCTATTCATTTTGGTTATCTCTACCAGTAGGTGTCATGGTACAGCAACCTGTGAAATTTCTTGGTGTAGTAGGAGATACAGTGGTTAAATAAGCACTAATAATTATGGAATTTTATTTAAATTATTGGATGTCAGTGGTTAAAAGGTGGTTAATTTTGCTAGATGCTACCACCCAGACATTAGACTCCTTGTTCTGGGTGTGCTGCAGATAGAAAAACCTCTGTTGCTACCCAACTGATTTTTTTTATACCTGTGTGATATACCTGATTCCCTTGTTCCAGGAACAGCACCTGCCCTTCAGTGAGACAGAGTAATAATGGGGTGTGTAAGTGACTGAGGAGTGACATCCTCTGAAGAAATTCATGATAACCTCTCCTTTGAAGAAAGAGGTTCAAAACGAATGCCACACACATTTGGTACATGTAAGAGCAGTCCGCTTAGCTGTTTTAGTCACATATCAAAGCACACTCCCAACCATGTCCATTTTTGTGATTATCCTGATTTCATCCTTCTGGGGAAAAAAAAAAAAAGAGAAAAGAAGCTCTCTGGTGTGGGAAATTAATTAAAAGTAATGGTAATGTGTCAGGTGGCAGGGCTAACTAGGATCATCCCCATTCAGTATTGTTGTGCCTCAATGAAACTGCAGTTATAAATGTAAAAACATCATAGCAAAGTGTGACCAGAACTGCATGTCTCACTTTTTTCCTGCTCTTCCCTCCTGCTAGGATGACAAAACATAAGAATACTTTAAATAAGCATGAAAGAATGTCCTATTAATACCCACATTCCAGAGTCGGGTAAATGAGCAGAGAGCAAGGAAAAAGTTTTAGCATAGGCACACCTGTATTCACGGACATGAGCTGCTGCAAATTACGGTATGACATGAGCTTTCTTTCACCTTCACTGTACCAAGCCTGTAGAGCAGCAAGCACTCTCACCTCTCACGGACACCCATGAAACCTGATGCTTGTACGAATCCCACAGGTGTTAGTTTTCAAGTGTTTGCCTGTACAGACATGTTGCAATTTAAGATGAATAAAGTAGCAGTGTTTTTAAGTTTGATCCAGTTGCTGGTCTGATTTCTCTTGAAAAAGAACTGAATCTTTCTGAAGAACTCCTAGGAAACTGAGAATCCAGAATCCCAAATGGGTCTTGCTCCCATTGAAAGCACCTGTTAAAATTTCATTGAGTTTGGGGTTCTTTTTGATTTATCTTAGCCCTTAAAGACTGTGGTTGCAAAAAGCTCCCCCGCCTACCACGTTACATGAAAAGGCTTGTTACTGTTCAGTGAGGGAAGAAAAACTGGAGCATAACATCTTATTAGAAATATATAAACCCTCCTTTGTCTACCCTTGCTTCATGTTCTTAGCAAAGTTCTTGCTCTATATTCCAGAGATCATGTAAATCCCTTTTAGGCATTTGTAATGATTTTTCAACCCATATTTTGAAGCCACTACTGTGTTTTTAAGGCATTTGTGTTCACAACTGAATTGCTAGGTTCTTGAAGAGTTAATATGAGAAAATGGATATAAGATGGAGTCTTATTAAATGGATTCCTCAGGACAGATGGAAGCAAAAATATTTAAGAATATGCATTTACTTTTAGTGAAAAATGCCAACCCTACAAATTCAGTAAAGGAGCTGAATGAGAGTGAGAACAAATACAGCATGAGAGTGAGAACAAATACAGCATGAGACTGAGAAGGCACCAGAGAAGTGTACAGTGTTAACCATGAGGAGCCCATGAGCGACCTCTAGTCAGGCAAGACTTGACTGAGCTCTTTTAGCTCAAACTCACCAACTACCCACGCAGAAACTCTTCTGCACCTCTGACTTGGAGGGGCTGATCACCCAAGTCTTACCTGAGTGTTGGATGTAACACAACGCTGCAATAAGCACTGCCATCTGCACAACAGAAACAAAACTGCTTAATTGTTAATAAAATTTCTTTAGTTTGACAAGTGTGGGTTTTACACAGCACACCTCCACCATGTCATGTTGTCATTCTTGAAGGAAAGGAGACAAGATCACTACGTTATTTTGGTATCTCATAATACTACCGAAAATGTTACTCTGGGGGGAAGTCCAGACTCTGTTGAATTCCTACCATAAATACGCTTACTCTAAATACACTTTGGGAAAACAGAAGGCCGTGACACATGAACCAGTACTGGAAACACTTGCCTTAAATCCTGCTCCTAATTACCCAGGTTTTTCTCAAACATACAGAAAAGCGGCCACCCTCTTCTAGGGACTGATTTTTCAGAACTGCTGCTGCTCAGCAGCTTGCAAAAACACAGATCTGGTTGTTTGGTGCCAGACTGGGACAGTTTTTCGCCTATCTCTACTTTGGCCTCAGTTTCAAAGCAATACTCTTACATAAACCAGAAGTGAAATATTCACAGGGAGAAGCTACCACAGTGTACCTGCTTGTCATGAGTAACAACCACTTCAGTGTGGTTTAACCATTTGTAAACTGTAATTGTAAATTGAACATTGTGTTCATGCTGAGTCTAGTACTTGGGAATTAAATTTTACAAGTGAACATTAGCAAATTAGCTAGCATGTTTCACTGGATGAACATAGGGTCTCTGGCATCCAAGCCAAATTCTTACCCTTTTTTGAATTGGAGGAGAATCAGTTAGTGATGAAAGAGCTTTTTACCCTCATAGAGCTGCCAACTTTCTAGAAGGCAACATATAGTCAGAGTATTTGGTATGGGCCTCCCAGCTCAGCTGTGATCACTGGAAGAACTATTATGAGAGACGTGTAATCAACTCTGCACTTCTTCTGGGTAAATTATGTGATTGTTTAATTTTATACCTTTCTTACTGTTTTAGTTGCAGTTACAACTGAAATTCCACCTTGTCATACTGGCATGCTGTTCGTGAGGTTTGCCGAAGCTTGAGCTGGGTAAAGCTATGGCTTAGGTGAATGCTTCTCATTTTTATAAAGATTTTCTAAGCTCTTAGCCTGAGAGCTGCTCTCTGTTTAACAAGTGCCATCTCTTTTCCCATTCAAGAGAGGCCCCAATAGCTGTTATTCACAGCCTGGGACAGGATCTGCAGTGTTTGAACTGTAGGTATGTCTTTCTAATAGTTCACTAATATAAATTTAGTGAACAAAATTTTGACAAGCAGAGTAAACTGTGCCCACTCAAAATGTGTCGAGTTGAGTCTTGACTCGAGTAACTTAAGACAAACAGATCTGGATCTGCAGAGTCCTTTCAGGGCTTGGTGCTCATCAGGGCACCTAATGCCTACTGCTTTCTTTCATTGTATTGTGTCATTCACACTGCATTACCATAACAATGACATCCTCTTATTGGTGGGGAGCAGTAGAAGGCTAATAAAAATCAGTATCCCTGTTAGTATTCTCATTCTTCCTTACAGAAGAAAAGAAGAAAGTTGCCTTTTATAGTGTCTAGGATGGGCAGATGGCCCTTTTTAAGCAAAGATTCATTTTTACTTCTTTACATCACAAAAATGTACCATATAGCATGATGTGCAGAGTGACAGTTAATAACCACATTTCCCTCTCTGTTTCTTGACAATGGAATTCTCTTTCAAGTTCTAAAATATCAGCACAAAGTTCCAGTTACAGTGATATAGGAAACTGTGCCACTGGAAGGTTTTCTGAAATACTACTGAAACATCCCCAAACTGCCTGCAATACCTGAGCTATAGCATTTCATGGACATTTTCCACAAACTCTTCAGCCCAAAAATATGGGGAATACAATCACCAGCCAAAAGGCCATCGGGAATGAGAGCTTTTCTATAGAGTCATACAGTAATGGCAACAGTATACTCCTACACATACTGTAGTAATGGGTCAAGACATTGATACCTGTGGGATGCTGTCATCTTTTTAGCTGGGGTAGTTTCACCTGTCTCTCTCTCATTATTGTCCTTTTCATTATATTATTATTATTATTGTTATTATTGCTGTTTTATTTTAATTATTAAATTGTTCTTATCTCACCCCACGAGTTTTCTTACTTTGGCCCTTCTGATTCTCTCCCCCATCCCACTGGGGTGGGGGGAGTGAGCAAGCGGCTGTGTGGTGCTTAGTTGCCGACCAGGGCTAAACCACAACAGATGCCATCCAGAGGGACCTTCACAGGCTGGAGAAGTGGGCCAATGTGAACCTCATGAAGTTCAACAATGTCAATTGCAAGGTTCTGCACCTGGGTCAGGGCAATCCCCAATATCAGTACAGACTGGGGGATGAAGGGATTGAGAGCAGAAAAGGACTTGGGGGTACTGGTAGATGAAAAATTGGATGTGAGCCAGCAATGTATCCCCATCTGCCTAAAAAGAAGCGTGGCCAGCAGGTCAACGGAGGTGATTCTGCCCCTCTGCTCTGCTCTGGTGAGACCCCACCTGAAGTGCTGCATCCAGCTCTGGAGCCCTCAGCACAGGAAGGACATGGACCTGCTGGTGTGGGTCCTGAGGAGGGCCACAAAAACGATCCAAGGGCTGGAGCACCTCTGCTATGAGGCCAGGCTGAGAGAGTTGGGGTTGTTCAGCCTGGAGAAGAGAAGGCTCCAGGGAGGCCTTATTGCAGACTTGCAATATATAAGAAAGACAGAAGGAGACTTTTTACCAAGGCTTGTAGTGACAGGACAAGGGGCAATGGTGTTAAACTGAAAGAAGGTAGATTTAGGTTGGATATAAGGAAGATATTTTTTATGATGCAGTTGGTGAGACAGTGGAACAGGCTGCCGGAAGAAGTTGTGGATGTCCCATCCCTGGAATTGTTCAAGGCCAGGTTGGATGGGGCTTTGAGCAACCTGATCTATTGAAAGATGTCCCTGCCCCTGGCAGTGGTGTTGAACTAGATGATGTTTAAAGGTCCCTTTAAACCCAGACCATTCTATGCTTCTACCAGGATCTAAATGACTTGGTGTTTTAACCACTAAACTTTAGTCAATAACGATGTGGTAGTTTTTTAATTGACTGTGATTTTAAGCCCTTCTTCAGCAATGTTTGTAAGGTAACAGAGTGACAAAGAACTTGGCAGGGAGAATAGACAGGGGTTTACCGCCTTGTTTGATACCCCAGTCCAAAGAAGAGAGTGGACTTCCACTGTAGCAATTTCCCCACATAGCAGAAGAAATCTGGACTCCATATACTGTTAACAAACACTATTAATAATAGTTTTTAAAAAGGAGCCATCGTATGATCTTGTACATTAGCACTGAAACTATTGAAGTTTTCTGAATGTGGACCTCAACTGTATGCTGGATACTAAAGATTTATATTAAATGTATAATTTTCTTTTCTGTGTTTCTTTATAGTTTAATGTTTGCATTGAAAAGAAAAAATAAGATTGGACAAAGACATTTAAAAAATTATCCTGTGCCTCTAATTATTAGAGAACAGATCTGCAAGGTAAGCATGCCTTGTAGCTTGAAATTTTCAAATATCAGGGGCAGCAAATGAACACCAATAAGGCTGCTTGCTGGCTAGGACAGTAAGAGCTTTTCTCAGCTAGAAGCTATTCCTCCACATAGCAAATCCTTCCCTCCCTGCTACAGAATATGAGAGGATATAAATAGGTCAAGCTTGTGGTGCTAAAGCACTCTGAGTTTGCAAACACTAATAAAATTAATTTGAAAGAGTTAAATAGAGACATGTTTGAAAAATGAATAATACTTATACTTCCTATTTTTCCAGTTTTTCCTAGTGCTTTTCCTGCTATGACTGCTTTGCTGCGTTGTGACTGAGTGTAAAAAAGAAAGCAGCACCAAGAACTGATTTGCAACCCTACAATAAGAAAACAGCAGCCTTGCAAGAAAAGAGGAAAAATTATCTGATTTAAGTTTCCAGGGGAGCATTAGGGAAAACTTCAATTAAAATTATTTTCTAAACCCCTTGAAAATTCAGAAACACTGTTTCTTTTTAATTAGCTACTGCGATCCACCCCCCTGCTAAGTCGACGGTTGCCCAGACTCTCAGGGAAAATGAGGACAATCCTATCTATGTGCAATTGGTAGACTGGATCCATTCTCCCAACTCTCCTTACACCATAATTTTATAGTTGGCTTACCACAGCAAAGGTGTACTTACAAAACAAATTACATATATACAGTCACAATAATTAGAACTCTTTTCCATTGTGTTTCCAGACATTATTAGAAAAGGGAACAAAAAACTTTGCATAAAATATCTTTCTCCACACTTGGAGAATTTAACTGAATTAGGTGGCACAACATAAATTTCTATTCATAAAGCAGTTATTAATTTTACAGCTTTTCCAGCTCCTTTGTGCTCCTTCTTTCAGTGGTGAAAAGAGATTTAAGAGGGTTATTTGGGTTAGAGTGAAAAAACTATTTCTGTACTCTCTTCCCCAGCATTTGATCCCGTCCTGAGGACAGCTTAGCAGAAAAAGAGAATCCAGTTTTTGGCCTTCATGTACTGCACTTGGCACATCTGGAGTGGGCTTTACTAGGACAGGACATTGGAAAGGCGTCAGCAGACCTGGCTCCGGCATTCACAGATTGCATGGCCTCAAGCAACACATTTGCCTTTCGTGCCTGATATTTTTTTTATGATATACCGTACCATATGACATCATTCTCAGCAATAAAACATGGGGTGGGCTGGAGTGGGGTGTGTGTCCAAAGTAGCCACTGCTTGGGGACTGGCTGGGCATCAGCCTGCTGGTGGGAGGTGGTGAGTCATTGCCTTTGCATCACTTGTTCTTTTTATATTCTCCACTTAATAAACTTGAGTGACCTTTTTTCCCTCACTTTGGCCTTCCCGATTCTCTCCTTGTGCTGCTGCAGGGAGTGACTGAGTGACAGGGTGGGGGCTTCCCTGCGAGCCAGCGACAACCCACTGCAGCCTCAAACTGTTGTAGGCCATGGACATGCATTTAGAAAGCATTGCCACTTGCTTGCTCTGGTCTTCCGGTCTGCTATACCAGCTACAGGCTTATCTGTTTTATTTACTATCAGAGCCAGGATACAGGCTAGGTGAACAATTGGTCTTGCCCCGTACAGCCATTCTATATTCCTACATACTTACTCCAGTGACCATCTGTGTGGCATTGCTTGATTTCTGCCGTTATTTCACAATTGATTTCCATGTGCTGGTAGCTGTTTTTCAATAGTGGTTGGAGTCAGGGCTAGATCCTGACCCCAGGATTTACTGAGATCAGCTTTTCTTTATATAAAAGAAACATATGTCTTCCTTATGAATGCCTCACAAGCTGTTCAAAGCCAAATTCAGAGGGGTTTTAACAAATGTACAGGAAGTTTTTAGCACAGTGCTGGGAACTTGACAGAAATGAAATCGCTCCTTCTTTCAATGGGGTTTTACCAACAAAACTTACCTCCACTTAAACTGTAGTCAGCAGGGACTCAGGTCATTACAGCAAGAATATCCAATCCCTTCAGTATAACCCGGTTTGCCATTTAGTTTTATAGCTATGGTCATGTACATGTTCATCTGCTTTTCCTCACTCAGAAAATCCATTCTCCATATGGGATGGGCAGCTTCTGAATTGTCAAACAGTTGCTTACCTATACACTGGTTTTCTATAGCTTTTGATACTCATTGTGGCCAATATGGTGGTGTTCTCTTTCGGTGACAGGCAGCAAGGTGCCAGTCTGGAAGAAAGACCCTAGATCTCTTTTGATGTATTCTGACTGGTTTCCCAGCTGCAATTGAAATCAGTAAACAAATCTGGTTAGTTGCTAAGCTGGTTGGATTGTCCGCTCCCACAGCCTAAGGTTGTATGTAAAGCTGCTACCCAAGTTGCTTGCCCTATCAATGAAGACCACCCCGGAAACCAGGGAGAGAAGAGAGAAGAATGGATAAATGACTTGCCTTCCCAGTGCAGATGTAAGCCTAAAGAGGCTTAACCCACTGCGACCAATGCCAAGTTTGGTACTTAACTCTGGATGGGAATTTAGGACATTATAGGACATTCTCCCACCATCCCTCCCTTTCCAGCAACCCCCTGAAGACTGAAGGTCTTGCAGGACCACTCCTGAGGAAACTCCAGGACAGCTGGGAAGACGTGAGGCTGTTTCAAGGAAGACCAGCACCTGAAGGCCAGCACTGATGAGG
This sequence comes from Sula dactylatra, assembly GCA_013389905.1. Taxonomy (NCBI): domain Eukaryota; kingdom Metazoa; phylum Chordata; class Aves; order Suliformes; family Sulidae; genus Sula; species Sula dactylatra. The sequence continues at coordinate 60,034 of WEKW01010552.1, forward strand.
TTCTGGAGTGAGACATCCATCAACCTGAAGCACTGATATAATAAAGATACTGGATATAAGGATAACTCTTTTCTGAAGGCAGCCTTAAGCAGTTATACTCAGGAGACATGCCCATGCTGGGAGGGACTGCCCTTATCCTAACAGCAAGATCTAGGCTGAGGTGATCAGGCATTGATTACAGATGATGTGGATAAGAGAAGTTTTTTCTGGCTATCTGCCTCAGTCTATGGCTGGAGCAAGATCTTCTCCACCTGCGCCTTCACTGCCTTAGGAGGTTCAAAGCAGGCAGAGAGTAGGTGGCTCTCAGACCTATAATGGATCCAAGAGGGCAAATTTAACTGCGATGTTTGGATCTAGTTTTGCCCACACAAAAGTGGACTGAGATTTATGGTCTCTCCTTCACAGGATGGGTCTGAATTTCAGTATCCACTCAGAAGAAGAGGAAGTTAAAACTGTAGTTGAATCCATGATTGTTCCAAAGAAGAGATGAATAAACCCAATACTTAGAGGGGGAAACAGCTATAAAGTAAAAACCCCATCAGTCTGCTGGAATTCAGCACAGATAACCCACCTGAGGACTGAAAGCTAAGTATCTGTATGAGCCTTTAGAGAAGGACATCAGTAGCTCCTATAGTTGAAGAAGGCCCTAAGTACTTCAGAGAAGGGCACCAGAGGAAGAGGAGGTGTGTGCTGTAGAACACATAATTGGAGAATTATCAAAGTACGCTCGGGGTGGAGCAGTAGAAAGGGGAGACTAGCCATAGGTCTTGAAGGTCATATGGTGACCCCCACCTTTCCTACTTCTCCCTCAAGAAAAGGAGTAACTGGGGGAGAGGAAAGAGGAGTCAGAGGGTAGAACACTGAAGTAAACCTCTTACTTCCTTATCGTCTAGGCTCTTCTCCTTATCTGGATTTAGCCAGACAGCTTGAAAAGCAGTGAGGCTGCTTAGCTGAGAAGCATTCCTGGCTGGCAAACAGCCTCTTAGAGAAACTGCTGGTTGCTGCTTAGTTGGCAGTTTGAGGCACACTGCTCTGCAAAACAAGGCTAAGGAAACTTTGAATGCTAGGTATAGTTGTCAATCCTCTTCTCTGTGGAAAATGTATGCCAGAGCTTTTCTTTGGATGAGGACAAAGTAGCGACCTGGCACAAGGGACCTGCTTCATCCCCTCCCGGCATGCAAGAGAAAGAGGAAGCTGTAGACAGTGGAAGGTGGAAAAGGAGAAAAAGGCACTTGGTTCCTAAATAGACTTTTGAATGTCTGGTGAGACAAAAGTTGAGGGAACCACACATATATGGCACAGACAAGCTAGAGGCTTTCACAGGCATGGTGAAAAGATGTTAGGAGCAAATGCATCTCTCAGGTGATGGGTAGTAAGAATTTGCCACAACATTCTCATATCCAAGGATAAGTGCCTTTAAAAAGATATCCAACAGATTTTTAAGAATAAATGTAGAGTGGCAAAATGTAGAGTGTTGCCTCCAGCCAACTTAAAATTATAAAATGCTAGTGACTCATATTTCATGATTTATGGACCACCCGCTTCTACACTTATTGATGAAATTATTCATTAAAACAAACCTCCAGCTAGATCAGCCTACAGGATTTACTCAATAATTTTGAGAAATGATGTTTGGTTGTCTGCAGGAATTGGACTAGAAGTCTCTTTTTCCTGTCTAAAGAGAACATTTACAGCTTTAAATGCTATGTCAATTTAAATGTTATAATGTTTCACAATCATGTATTTAAACACAGAAATCTGTTTATTTACCCAAACAAAACAGAGGAAATGATTCCAGCCCTCAGGTTTTGAATTCTCGTTTAAATATGTGAACATCAGTCCACAACTTAGAGATGTTTGTGTATCTATGTACCTCCAAAATACTCATATTTCATAGGCTTTTTCACATTAATATTCACCAACAGTATCACAAAAGTTCTTTTTCTTTTACATAACTGTAAGCAACAGTAATTCTAGAAACACTAGAGAAAAAAAAGCATAGCAATGTCCACAGTTACAAGAAAAAGTGCACATTACTTGGTCACAATCACAGTCATTACTTGGAAAACTATATGTAACAAGTAGATATAAAATATCACTGATGCCTTAAACTCATTGTCAAAAACGGAATTACATAAAATTTTGTACATGAAATAAGGCAAATTTAGGAATGCACAAGAAACTTGTTATTCAACAAAAGCTAAACAACAGAACAGATAGTACAGTAAGCATAAACTAAGGTACTTTTGTCTATATACTTAAAAATAAGCCTGCCGTAGTGCACAAAGAAAACACCATTAATGTGTAATCAATATTATAAAATAAGAAATAGAGGGGTTGGGAAGAGTGGGGGAGGGGAGAGAAGAGTTTTATTATAGTTGCAGCTGCATCCATTTACAGTTTTTTACAGGTTTTAGCTAGGCCTGGGAATTATACAAATCATACCAGAAGTGTCAATGACCTTCCTCCGTAAGAATTTTGTTTAAATTAAGGAAAACAAATTAAATACACACAGGAGTGCAAATTTTCAGATTGTCACTTGCAACCTCTTACCATTCATCATCTGCATCCAATCACAACTAGAGGGACTTGTATAGGACAGCAGCAGTGATCATGGAGTTAGATGAGCTCACTGTAAGAAATCAATTTATCTTTTTTTTTTTTCTCAATGATATGTCTTTTTTAAAAAACCCTCAACTCTTTATTAACTGCTAATAAAGCTGCAATATATTACAGAATGGAATTGAGAATGGTATGAATGCAGGAAATGCATGCTTCCTTTGGAAGATACTCCACAGATGACAATTTACAGTCCACGGGGCAAGAATTATCCAGCATCAAGAGTTACTCGTTGTAGAAAGAATATGAAGTTGGGGAGAAGGGCACAGTCAGGGGTTCAAGAGAGGAAGGGGGGACTTACAATAGCTCCTCAAAACATTTTCAGGACCAGTGAAAAAGTTTACCAAAGTAAAAATGAAAAATCTTGAATGAAAACAAAAATCTTTTGTTTTGTTTTTTATAAAAATTACATTTTTTTAAAATACAAGATCCTTTTAATTGCAACTGTGCCCTGTAGCAACAGGACATTTGGCAACGTTTTGCCATATACTGCAGCTTTAAGTCCAATGAGTCAGTATCACATTCCACTAATATTGCACTTGGATCTTGAACCATTTTTTTTTAAAACCATCACAGCATCTTCTGTTTCCTCCACTTGTTAGAACGAGTTAATTTCTAGCCACTTTTTCGATATTTATGCTGACACACTAAAACAAAAGCAATAGGCTGGACACAGTAAAGTACCTCGGAAATACCAGAGGTCGAAGTTCACTTGAAGCACCTTAACACATCACTTTATGGATCAAGAACAGTGTGGCATTATGGTAATTAACTCTCCTAAAAGACTGTGCAGTAACTGAAGTGTGTGCTCTGGGAAATCAAAATGTCATTAGTGGAAACTCTGAGACAAGACCAGGCCAGTGTGAAGGTCACATGACTCAGTTCTGCTGCAAAATAAGGTTTTCCAGTTCATCTGCAGAACGCAATAAAAATGCAGCTGATTCTCGATACCCTGCCACAAGCTGCCTCACTGCATTTATTTCAGTTGGACTCAGCTGGGGTCTAGAGCTTGAACTACTGGAGGATCCAGAGCTGGTTGCTAACTGCCTCTTCATACTGAGATCTGTTGGACCTGCAGATAACAAAGGAAAAGAAAAGAAGTGTCAGATCTGCTGCCAGAGACGTTTCACAGGTTCGTAGCTACAAATGCAGAGTAGCAAAATCTGCTCTCATCTGAGCGCCAGAGAGAAGTAGCAGAAACAAGCAATAACTGTTCAGTTACCAGTTGCCTTGACAGGAACCACAGCGTTTTATATTTATATATGACAGCCAGCCTTTAAGTTCTGCTTACGCAACACGAGGGGCAAGTCCACTGCCAGCAGAAAATTAGCCTCTGGGAGGTATCCCAGCAGCGTAGGCCACTTGCACCCCAACACTGCCCTGGGATCTGGCGCTGGTGAGCAGGCAGAAGGTTCATCTCCTGTGCCTCCCCCAGTTCCAGCTGCCATTGTAGCCTTCATGGCAATCAGCACACTTGCAGTTTTTATCACAGAATATCAAACTTATGTTCTCTAGATATCTATTTTCACATTTTATGCTTTAATCAGCATGCGGCCAGATTGTGAATCCTTTGCAGACATAGATAAATGGTCATTCACTTGACTAGCCCTGACGCCATGTGATCACTTACATAAATAGCCAGTCATGAATGAGATTAGGCTGGTGACAATCTGGCTGCTACACTGAGGAGTACACTATCATCTGTGGGGGCTGCGTACAGCTGGCAATATATTGCAAGGATCCTGTAAGGCCTGAACACTGACAAGAGAATCTGCAGCAATCACCATGTTGCACTGGCAGCTTATACCAATATGGTTAGCACTTTTCATCACAGAATATTCTCAAGACCATGTATGCTGCGTGCAGAAGGCAGCACTCCTGCCAACTGCCATCATGAAGTTGAGCTTTATGTGGAATTTCCCTGGTTGTTTGACCATAGCTATTAATCAGCTAAGGTGTATGGTGCTTTGATGAGATGTTTGCGTTTTCCACTTAACACAATACATTTTTTCTTCCTGAAGTGTAAATTGGGACAGGTAGAATTGGACTGAAGAGTTTTTTAATATAGAAGGATACAGATGGCCAGTATACCTATCAAGCAGTTTATTACGTGCCAATTTGGAAAAAACTGCTCATTCATTTTGACAGTGTAGCAAATCTATACTTCTGGCAGGCAGAAGATCAGACTAGCCTGATCTTAATCTTAATACTCTTCTGGAAATTGAGACCAAGTTATCCTAAGCAACGTATCTTGCTTTCCTATGAGAAAAATGTCACTGTTCAGTTTCATCATATATTCATCAATGTATGTCAATGCCAAGGCTTTCTCAGCATTGGCTCCTTGGATGGACCTTGCTTCCTAAAAAGACTGGAATAATTATAAAATTTAGCATATTCAGCTGCAGAATACAGAACACACCAATTCATACTCTAGAGGTTCTCCTAAATAATCCCACCAGAATCACAAGATTCAAAACCAGACTCGCTACCTTAAGCACTAATGGAAGGAGATGTACTGAATTCCAGAAGCTGAAGATCTGGTCATAAACCTTACTTATTTTTCTTTCTCTTATGTTTATGCAGAGACACAGCTGAGATCACAAAGAATGTGGAGATTGCCATGTCCCCACACTCACTGAAATTAATGAAAATCTCCCCTTGAGTGAATGAAAGCAGAGCTGGGACTGTGAAAAGAAACTACTCAAACAGAAAGGGTCCTATTAGATCTTATTTCCTACTATGCAACTAGCACGAACAGCACTTAGCCTTACAACTGTGTTATCTAGTTTTACACCGGCATAAATGGACTGACTTTTAAATGACTTCCAGTGTACAAAGGATAAATAAAAGGACAATTAGAGAATTTTTTTCAGTGTGAATGCACGCTGCAGGCAAAAGATCACAGTGTGAAGAAGCTCAGAGAGTATTTCTAAGTAAAATCTTAACCCAGCACAGAGAAGAAGGGTATACAAATCATAAAGTCAGCTGGACTGAATGATTGTAAGAAGCCGTTAAAGACTTCTATATTTATTGAGGTAGTGAAAAAGCTACCACTGACATATTGAGGGCATTGTGCTCCATATGAACCTACTTTAACTTTTATGTTCTTTCCTTGACTCTTATTCATGTCACAGACAAAAACACACACGCAATATATGGCAGAACAGAGCTTCTGCAGCAGAGCACATCTTCTTCTGAAATGAAACTGAAAGGCTTTTCTTATTGGTAATCCAGATTTTTAAGTGATGGAGTAGGATATTAAATTTATTTCACTCATAAGTAGATAATACATAGAAATGTGCTTGCTTACATCTCTGAGGTTTTCCTTACACAAATTGATGACAAAGTAAAAGCAGCACTCTGAAAGGAAAACTGGGAGAAGACCAGATGTCCCGCATGCATAAATCACTGTAACTCCTCACAAGTGTATAAGGGTCACAGTGATTTACACAAACTGAAGATTTGGCCCTTTATTCCTAGATGTCTGGATTAACTATCATGAGGAAAGTTTTTTAACTCTTCAGAATATATATCTTTGAATCCCAGAAGGTAATGGAAATAAAGCTTAGTGCAAGTGCAAATCTGCAGTCTGCATACACAAGGAGCCATCGGGAGCCAGAACTCCTCTTAGTCTGGTAGACTTCTGTTGTATACAGAGTTCTTGTAAACAGAGGAAATAAGAAATCTTGGATTTTAACTTACCCCAGCTACTTCAAACTACTTGATTTTTTTTTTATTTCTATATACTAGGAAAATAGAACTTCACTTCACTCCCCGACTCCTGCCTTGTACTTAACAAGTCACAGTGCTCTCCTCCTTCCCCTCAAAGAAAAGCCCCCTGCGCAAAAGCCTCCTCCCACCCCCGAAAAGTGTTCATGGCTATGGTTTCAGGACAGCGAGTACACCCGTGCCTTTTCAGTAAGGGAAGCTGCATGTGCTGGCAGAGCGCCGAACAGAAAGAAACCAAGTCATGCTTGATGTGGGGATAAGGATTTTAGTTCTTTTAATTATGTTATGCGACCCCTACACCACACCTCCAAAGCTTGCCTGTGACAGCCCAAACTTTATATCTGGGAGAATACCTCACTCAGAGACTGGCCCCAGGATGTATTATACTGGTCTCAGCTTTTAATAGCTATGATAGACACTCACTGGCAGCATTACTGATTATTAAAGGTTGTCCAGGCTGCTATATGCTAAAAACACTATAACTTATCTGTAGCTTCATCAGTCATACCTGGTCGTTCAGAAAATAAGGAATAAATGCATCTTATTCATATAATGTAGATTTTTCCTGTGCAATTTTATGCAAATCAGCTATTAAAACACGGGAACCTAGACCTTACTCATCAATATCAACCATGTTTCTTTAACCAGACAAATAAAACACAGATATTCTGAAGGCTTAATATAGCTGGTTAAGATAGACTCTTCATGTACCTCTATCTCCAGAAGCCATCGCTATAGATGACTAAATCTAGAGAAAGCTGAACAGCTTCACCACCATTTCTTTTATAACTATCCTTACTTTCAGTGGAACTATTTCCTTAGCGTACTTAATGTTATTTATTAAGCTGCCAGTCTTCACAGGAACAAGGAAGTGTATCCTATACAGAGAGAAAGCTGAATATTTTTGCAATGAATTTTGCAGTGTCAGGTTCCTCCAAGGTGATACTGCACATTTTAGCATACTGTTTCCTATCCTGGAGTACTTCAGGAAAATTAAGAATCTTGATTGCAAACATTATCAGGTTCCACAATGTCTGTATGTGTAAGCAGAGATTAAGCATATATCACAGAGATAAAGACAGGATACTTATTTTTATTCATTTATTTCTCTTAGTGCGTACTATTATAACTCACAATCGTCACCTCCCATGTTTTTATAACAGCACAACATTCTCTTAATCAGTGGGTTAAACAAATTGCTGAGACAGATCCTTTCTTTTATACTCTTTCAGAAGACTGAAGTATTGTTCCTCTGCCTCTTGCCAAGGCCACCTGATTGACACTTTAACACAGGAATATTTTCGATTTACCACCTCAGTCCAGTTACATAGACCTGATTTCCAAAGTGAGGTGAAATTGTTCTTGTTGCAACCACACCAAGCTGAATATGAGAGCTCTGAAAACCCACCCTTCATGTGCTAGACAATCATTTATCAAATTAGCTGCTAGGAATATCTGCCATTAAATACACTGTGAGACAAATGGCTTTTCTGTAAATTGCAAGACTTAAATGGAACTAGTTATTGGCTCATGCACTACTCATTAGCAACATGATTTATATCAAATTCCAAAATATGGGTCAAATGTAGATGTGCTGTTACTGATTGCTTAGACACTGTCAACTGTCTCAGCAGAAATCCCTTAAGAATTGTATGCTATCACTGGGTAGCTACCAATCTTATAATTAACAACTACTGAAAGAATAATAAATGTGTCAATGACCCTCAAAATGGTTATCACTATGGCAGATAATAATTTAGAATAACAAAAATAATTTTAAAAGCTATATGTGCTTAAGCATCTACGCTTCTACATTTTCATTAATAGTTAAGCAATCTTTTTCATCAGTGAAGATGTAAAAAGCAGTGGCACTTATTTATAGAAAAATACATTTACCCATACTTTGAAATCTCTCCTGTGTATCTTTTCTATTGCACCTATTCTCCTCTCCCCACTTTTTCCCCAAGAGTGCCTTTAGTGAGCACGTACTAGATTCCCATATACTCCAATAAAACTAAACAGAAACAACTACCAAAGTATGCTACTTTTTACAAATCAGATGTATTTATTATTGCAAGAAGGTTTTATTGTGATATTATGCATCTGTCAATGTTTCTTTTCCTCCTGCTTTCAAACAGAGTGCAGATGTACCTAAAACTATTGTTTCAAGTGCCAGGAGATCTCAGATCAAGAAAACAGGGACTAATGAATTAGACCTTTTAAGCTTCCTACACCTTTCCCTCTGGAAAACATACCTTCAGCTAGTTGAGACAGCAGAATAAACTGCTGTGTTGCCTGAGGAAAGAGATGAGAAAACACAGAAGTGCCTGTAGCCACTGAACATCACGCATTTTCAGCAATCGGCAAACATACTGGTTTGTGATGAAATGATTATGTGAGGTCCTCCAGTAATGTTTCCTATCCACCACAGGAGATAAATTATGTGGCACACACCTGTCCTGCCTTAATGGCTGTCTCCTGAGCTTTGTGCAAAGGTAGAAAAGTAGGATACTGCCCAATATATCCACAGACGTTCCATCTCCATTCCTATGGTGGGGGCAGACTAATACTTGCATATGCCATGTATCTGACAATTTGAAGAGGAGGAGGAAGGGGGAAGAGGAATATGGGGATGATCTTAATATAGAATTCAGCCAGCATTTCCCAGAGAGAAATTCCCACCCTTGCCATGACATGGGTCAAACCATTTAACTTCTCCCAACCCCACATTTTGCCTTTTTAAAATGGGAGTAAACACATCCTCCCAGGTTCCTAACTCTATCGCTCTTGTTCTGTGTCTCTTCATGCCCTAGGCTCCAGCTGTGTTAGAGACAAGCTGTTTTGTCTTTCCTCTCTCTCTCCACTTTGATGTCATCAGGGTAGCACTGAGAACACAGAAGACTGTGCAAGAATAGAGGTATAAAGAAGAGCTGAAGAGAGCAACCACAGCAAAAATCCCATTCATCCACTACATCATGCCCAGTCATGCTGCGGGCAACCCAGTCAGCACTTTAAGAATTAGCTATGTACTGGATATTCTCAGCTGGACTTTTTTTTTCCTAGTTTATTGCCACTGATGCTACTGGTCACGCAAATGTCAAGATTTTACATAAGGTTACAACTTCACCAAATTTGAGGGTGCAGAAATGAAGCACCCTCCCTAATGTCACATGCAAAAGTGGACAAGAGTCCTTGGCCCTCCTCTCCCTGCCCCAGGGCAGCACGGCCATGCTGATTGCTGGGGCTCAGCAGCAGCAGCTCCGGGAGGTTCCCCCAGCTACCTCATCATCTTCGGCAGGGCTGCACCACCTGAAGGACTAGGAGGAAGAAGGACCAGGAAGGCTGATTTGCACGTGGCTAAGGGGCCTGGCTAAAGTGGGGAATGGCTGGGAGAGCGCAGCCCTTCTGGGTCTCTGGAAAGGAGCAGAAGGGAGAGGTGAGCAGTGCGGTAGGAGTTGGGCAGCTACCAGCTGGACCATGGTGCCATTGGTCATGGTCTGCAGGCCTGCCTGTGGGAGAGGAGGATGAAAGAGAAGCCTGCCAGGTCTCAGGATTTGCTTGTGGTGTGAATGTATTCAGATGCGGCAGGAGGACTCACCTGAGCTGGAAGGGGACTGGACGTTTGTGGTGCCTGGGATGCAGTGCTGAGTTGCGGCTGTGGTGGAGGTAGGCTGCACATCTGTGTAGAGAAACGGAGACACAACAGCTGCTTTGTCTTACGATGACATGAGGGCATGTCCTCCATGGCCAGTCTGCCACTGAGTCTGAAACACCCTCTCTTTTTACACACACAAAGGGAAATGACTGACTTCTGCCTAGAAAACCAGGCAGTGATGCAGAAGAAACAGCCCCAAATCACCTGCAGGAAACCCAGCAATGGCAGCAGAAACACTCTCCACCTCTTAGGGAAAATGGACTTCAGGAAACAAAGTGGTTGTGGAGAGCAAGGCTCTGACAAGCCCACCCTGGCTTAAGAGAGTGCTGACAGCTGAGAGACAGGGTGGACGGCAACCCATTAGACAGAAACACATGGGGAGACGGGGCAATCCCACTCTATCAGGAGAGGCTTAGGCAGCATGCGGGGACTTCAACAGCTTCTGGCAGCAGCAAGGGGTTTTGCTCCCAACAGAGCAGCCTGTCTCCTGTCCCCACCCTCCTGCCCTCAAGCTGGGCATCCCTCCAAGCCCAGTCCAGGTGTGATGGAGCAGGGCCAGCTGAAGCCTTTGTGACTGGCTAGGAGCTGGCAAACAAATTTTGTTTACACCCACTGGGCTACCCCACCTTGGAGATTCTCCATTCAGTTCTGTAGCAGGAACTGCACTAGCCTTAAAAAAGAGAGCTGCGGAAATCACCGTTCTCAAAGAGCAGCTCCCTTTTAACATCTACAAGAATCAAGGACAACGTGCCCAAAGGCTTCTCCCCAGCCCATGTACAGGCTGCCAGAGGCTCTGTCAACCCACAGATTGCTTGGTGATGGGGTGAAGCTTTCCAGCCGAGCTGGCTTGGCCTAAAGCATTTAAAACCTGAGGAAAAAGAGACCTTGGTGCTGTAAGCCCAAGACTTTTCCTGCTGTGCTTTTTCCTGTTCACAATAAAGGAGGGGTCACTGTACAAGCTGTTGCATTCTGCTTGCTCATATTGAGCAGTTGCATGAAGGCTTGCCCCACACAGTAGTGTAAGGAGCTAATTATGGTTCTGTAATTAGCCATGTGGAAGGACAGGCTGAGGAGGGAAGCACTGCAACAGGAGGCACGGAGAGGTCCCTGAGCCAGAGCCACCAAACAGTTGGGTGAGCAGATAGCTAAGTCTGTAAGATGGGAGCAGAGTAGGGATGAACTTTATAGGGGAGCAAATAACCAAATTAAATGAGTCACAGCATACAAAACAGAGACATCAGTTGGACTACTAGATAGGAGAGTTAATTGGAAATAGCCATTATATTACTTGTGGGGGAGGCCAAGAATGTAGGTATTCAAGCAATGAGTTTTAGCTAGCTTTTGCAACTTCTTCTTTTATCTGTTTTAGCAGATACACAAAACCAGACTATATTTGTTTATACACACATCCTGACTGAGGTGTATATTTATTTTTACACTAGGAGAACATTTGTAAATGTGACAAGAACATTTGATGGGTTACTAAATTGAAAAGGAAATGCATTCTTAAATTACTTCCTAGGTCCTGAAAACAATTCACAAGCAAATATCCTGTTGTCCAGAGAGGGAACTCATTAACCATCATAACAGCCTTGTATATGTTTGGAACAAGAGTCCTTGAAACAGAATAATGTCTGCAAATGACTGTCCTGTGAGGTCTGTCAGGAGGGCAATGGTTACCCCTCTCAACTGCAACTCCATCCACTCCTCTTAGTCTACAAACGAAAAAGCAAATATCCATGGACATATCAGAGAGGACTGACAGATCCCAAAGAACTGGCCTCCAAGTCCTCCCATTTCTCCTGTAGGGAAACCAGCTAATGAAGCCAGAGCACTTTACACTCAATAGCCAAGAGATAATTAGGTTGGCTACTGATTGCTTTTGTGTCAATGAAACTAAGAAACTGATGGAGTTGCCTTTCCACAACTTTCCTAATGACCTTCCTGAAAAGGCAGGTGGATCACAAATCAGCAGCCAGCATCAACAACTGGTTTCCAAGTGCTGGCACGCAGACTTTCAATTCACGGAGCTTATGTGCTTTGGATCCTGTAGGATCCCTGTGGACAAGATGGACACCTTTGCACAACACTCCAACTATTCACAACCACCTGGGAGAGGTGCAATGGTTTACTAGTCTTCCAGAGTAAGAGGACATACAGACAAAATTTCCCAGTGAAAGTAGGGAAAGGCAGGGAAGAAGAAATGTTTGAGCATATGTCAGTATGCTAACTGTAAGCATCCACTTGTCCCTTCACTCCAGCGATGCTACACAGGGAAATGCAGTACACGGCAGAGCTCCCTGGCTGCGTTAGCTGTGCAGCATCTGGCAGTTCCTGAATTACCACTGTTCGTCCTGCAAAACCCATCTTGATTTTTAACTGTGAAAAAACACTGGAGTCCTCTCGTTAAAGGTACAAAGAAAATGTTGCTTCTAATCAGAAAGCAACACTAAATTATGGTGTTGAATTTGTACCTAATTTTTTAAAATTGCATGCTAAAGTGACATAGAATACTTTTGCCTAAATCCCACAATTCACTGAAAAATGGGAGTTATGAGAATATATCCTATTACAAGAGGTATGAGGGGAAGAACAAGTACACAAAACAGTTGTGATTCCTCACAGTTTAAGATTATGTAAAACAGGACAATTCTGATGGCTTCTGCTGACAAATAACACATGGGGAGTTTAATCCTACTCTTAGTTGGGTGAAAGAGCAAATGCCAACTGTTTTCAGTGGGAACTGGCTCGGATCTTCTCTGGCCACAACGTAAAAGACAATTTTAAAGTTCTTGTGCATTTTCCCAAGAAACCAGATTTCCACGGCCTGCCTTACTGTTATGAAAATACTTGATCAGAGATCATATTCAGTACCTCAGATGTGTTTTTCATGCATATGGAAACAATTGTAATCATCATTCACTCTCTTGAAGTCAAAGATTTTTGACAACTAAAATATTATCTTTTTAAAGCCTTTTGAAAATTTAATGCAAATCATTCACAGACCTTTGAGGGTTTTGGGGCTGAGGGGTGAGGAAGCAGGCATGACTGAAGGTCACCAGGACACCACATGCCAATAACTCCTTGCCGGCTGCAGCCCTGATAGCGTTTTGAAAACTGCTTAGCATGTTGAATATAGAGGCTGTAGCTGATCAACTGCCATCTTGCCTAAGCCAGCCCATGTACCTGAAGCAGCACTCTCCTCAGCCAGAGAGGGATGAGCCAGGACAAAAACCCAGGGATTTCTCTGTCTTCTCAGACATTTTTTAAATACCATTCTTGGAGGCACGAGACCCTTAGTCTTCCAGAGTAACCAGTTTTCTCTGACAGACAGACAATACCCTTGTTACCAGCATGGGCAAACCATTTCCTTTGCTCTGAATTTGTAGCAAGTCAATATGGGGGGCTATTTAAAACAAATAATACAATTAACTTACATTTGTTTGTTACAAATGCTTGCTAATGTAAGAAGAAAGGAATGTTGTCTAAACAAATGACACCACTGTTTTTTTCAGAGGGGCATAAAACCTTATGGTGACACATAATTACCTGCATCATCTTTAGTTTAGAATATAGATAGATGTGCTGATTTCTCATTTAACACTTGTTATGCCAGATCCTTATCTGTAGTAAATTAAAGTAGCTAGAGACACCATTTGAGAAATCTAGGTCAATTCATTTCTGTTATAAAATATAGAGTTCAGTGTTTTCAAACTCCAGCCACAAAAATACTAAAGGCCTCATCTTGTGATCAGTATAGGAGAGGACAACAATGACAGGGCAGGTCCTTATAAAGTCATGCAAATTGACTGAAGATCTAGCCCAGCATTTTTTCTACTCAGCTTTGTTAGAGACTTCAGGTTCAGTCTCGCCCTATTGTGAATTAGTCCCTTGAAACTGAAAGGAGACTAGCATGCAGTGAGCAAGTATTTTGCTCAGCAGTAGCTGTTCACGGGATTGTGTTCCTGCTCATTATCTGATAATAGCCTATGGATATTGAACCCCTTGGACTAGCTTTCTGTACAGCAGGGGGAAATGTACACATGAGCACATATATACACAGGCACATTTTGTAAGGAAACTCACCGCTGCTAGAAGCATCGTTGAGATTTAGCAGTCCACCTCCGAGCCCTCTGTAACTATGGTAACTGTAGGTCCCATTGCCATTGATGTACAACACCTCCTGTGTGCTGGAAACAGCTGATGTTGAGTAAGTGACCTGGGCTGGCTCCTGTTTGTACTGTTTGTCAGCTGGAGCAGCCTCATCCTGCAAAAACAAGGAAAGGTTTTGAATTATCGTTACATTTTACCTTGCACGAGAGGGTCTTTTCCACTGTTAAGACTCCACATCTATTGCTTTTAGAAAAGTATAATACATGTTAAACAAGCACAGATGTGTTTCTGACTGACCAAATATCAGCTGAAAAGAAACAATGGAAATAAGCAAGAATACAGGTTTCCTACAAATCTGAGACTATGTGTTTGTTTGTGCTCCATGAGCTGACCAACTGTTTTCAAAGGAGAATATGCATCCTCTCACGCTGAAGAGCTCACAGTTGCCTGCAAACCCCAAATCTATCCAGAAATAGTGTGGAAAAGGACGGAAAAGAGCCATTACTTTCTAAGTGCAGGAGTGACTCTTCTGAGCCAGAGAATCGTCTCTTTCTTGAAGACAAACCAATACAGAATGCACCAACTACTTTTGATGTATCAGCCTCAGAAATGACAGAAAGAATAGAGGAACAGCATAAGACAACATTTATTGTGTTTGCAGAGGGCTGAGTGACTGTCCATCCACATAGGGGCCAAACGGTAAGGATGCCTCTACAAACGTGTCTTGAAAGCATTTGTGATCTGTGTATGAGCAGCGACTGTTTGTACACCATGAGATTCCCTCAGTGCTCCCTGTTTGCCTCTTAGATGATCGCATAATATCTAACAGGATTTAGCACAACAGCCCTCCAGCTTTCCCCTAAAGGACATCATGTTTCAGGTGAAAGTGTATTTTTCCCCATCTGCACTTACTGTAGCTACTGCTTAGAGCACCTCACCTCCACTCATGATCACAGAATGCTCCTGTGGCAACTTTAGCAATGAGGCAGGTGAAAAAAAGAAAAGCATTAAGAGAAGTTTTAATGCATTTTAGTAGTTGGAAACAAGGAAAACTATCAGTGTGCAACTGCTCAGCCCACCACGGGGACCTGAGTGCCAGTATCTCTGATTTAGCCTGCAAATGTATTTGAACTTTTTCTTTGTTTCTTTTATCTTGTAGACATTTTTTATGGGCCTGATTTTACACTCTTATCTGATGAAAATATATTTCAGTGATTTCAAATAAAATGGATTTATGGAAGATCAGTATTCAAAAAAATAGAGGTGAGAATGTTTGCAGACCTTTTCAGAATAGTTAACTGAAAATTGATCTGTTAGAATGATCTCCCCTTTGTGTAAGATTTTGTCCATTTTATGCCTCTTTCTTCTGCACAACCCTTTTAGGTTGCTAAATATACCAAACTTATTAAGAATGCTATGAAATATCTCAAACCCTTTTTACAGTGTTTACTTAAAAATAAGAATGTATATACCAGCACTGAGAGATGAAATAGTTCAAACAGTGTCCAGTGTCTGTGTTGAAGCAAAAGGAGATCTGAAGCAGCTTTTCCATCTGCATTAGGAACAATTGTCAGTTCCGCCTCTCAAATAAGACACTACCAACTTTTCTGAGATGAAGATATCCCTGTCTTGTAGATATTTATTGGTGAAAGAGAATTGGGCCCAACTGAAATGACTCCAGATAAGGTATATATATTATTAACAGAAATTTTAATATTTAATATAGAACACTGAACCATCAGGTAATTGATTCCATAAACAATCAGAATGGGGCCCCTTGGGCACTAATATGAGCTGAGACAAAGCTTTACTTTTTTAAGAGAGTTGGCCAAACTGGTCTCCTATGCATTTTATTAAGTAATAATAGGCTTAAACAAAGGGCCAAAATGGCAATGTATTTTTGCCAGGAATTCAACTTTAATATCATTTACCTTTTATCTCCAAAGGTCATTGCTGTCTCTTATAAGAGAAAATGTATTATTTTCTCTGAGAAAATATTCATAAGCTATACTGTGAACTTTCATCTTGGCAACAAAACTTAACTCATCATCCAAATCTTTAACACTCTCAAGGCTTATAGGTTCTGTTTCCTTATGTCTAAAACTAGATGATACTTCCTGCCATAGACTCACTCAGAGACTCATTTTATTCTCATGAAGGTCAATAACAGATCTTCTGCAAATTTATCGAGGACTGGACTGTGTGCAAGGGGTGCAGTGCAAAGGGGACTAACTCCTGTAGCTGAGCAGAGTCTCTCAGGGCCTGTTGGCTTATCCTGACTCTCTGGAACCTGCAAATTTGCTGTCCCTGTATTTACATGTTCTCTAGAGCCCCTCTAGTCAGTGTACTGGAAACCTAACAGTGAGTTTCTTGCAGAGCTGATACACTGAGCTTCTAGCAGCCACAGTAAGCAGAGTCTGGCTGGAGGGCACAGCAAGGGTGCTTGGTGTACCTTGGTGCGTACCAGCCCACATGTTAGTGTACATGGCCAAGAAGTGGGAGACCCGAGTTCTGGCTCCTTGTTGCAATACGTGGTGAAGAGGCGGAAAATTTGAGATGCAAGGTCTTTGCTAGCTGTGGTGAGGAGGGGACCTGAACTCAGAGCTGCCATCTCCTAGCAACCAGGCTCAAAGCAAAACTGCAGTGGGAGTCATAGCTGAAGCTGTGCCACTGTGTGGAAAGAAATGCACAATTCATAAGGCTACAGAGATAGCAAACAAAAAGGGAGCATGACTCAGTTCCCTTTCAGAGAAGTGCTGCCCTGGGAGGCTTCCAGCCCTGCTCCCTTCCAGCTATACCCTAACACAAAGCTCACAAGCTGCTCTGAGGTTGGGAGTCCAAGGCTGGGGCTGCGCTGCTGAAGGGGGATCTTTGTATCGAACTAATCACAGTCCTGTGCAACACAGTGGTGTGCCATGGGCTGGGGCTTGAGGTAGATCCCAGGCGTCCTGGTGGTGAAAGCACTCCTCAGAGGGGTGAAAGTGGTCGAGGAGGATGCTGAGCCCAGGACTCCCGGTTCTGCGTATGAGCTCTAATCTCTTGGCCACTACACAAAAGGTGGCTTCCTCTAAATATTACACATATTTTTAAAGAGCAGACCAATCACCACTACCTAAATGATGAATAAGTTGCCATACATTTCTGACCTGAAATCTGGGTCTCATCTAAGTGCTTATCTTCGGGATGACTAAATGCAGAACCAGGGCAGGATTTTTGGTGAGTGTTTTCTGAGCAGGCTCAGATGTCAGCCCCACTGGTAGGATTATGAAAAATTAGCCTAGTTAGGTGCTACCTCTCATACATTCCCCTAGGATTTAAGCATTTCTCAGAAATGTTTTGTACTTCAAAAGGCAAAACTGTGTCCTTTTCCCTTGCAGCCACACCAAGGATAAAGAAGCCAGGCTCTCTTTTTCTTGGGGAGAGAGAACATGAATATCATATTCACTTTTGTATACCAGAGATTTATTCTGCACAGATTCATTCTTATTTTTCTTTTCATCTTAATTGCCTTTGCTTTCAAAATAACATAGAAATTAAACAAAGATAGTGTTGCTCCAGAACTGAGATTTTTTTAATATTCTGTGTTAGTTGTGCAGCAATTCTTGTTTCCCCCTATATTATGTTTATACTTGAAAGGTTTAATAATTTATTGAAAATGTTATTTTAAAAATATTTTAACATCATAATAATCAGTAACAATTAACTAACCATTTATTAATATGTTTGACCTAACTACCTGCTCTGACTGATATTCCAAGCAGCTAATGAATAGTTCAAAAAGAAATACCATCCACAGCAACACAGATGCTACTGCAGAATGTCACGACTGTGGTACAAAGAGCGAGGCTCATCGGCAGTGTCCCAGCCTCCTGTTCCCCATGCCAGCAGAGGCAACAGCATACATATTTCTTTTAAAAAAATCTGTTCTTCGTGGAAGCAACTCTAACATTGCCATTGCTCCTTTCTGTTCCCCATCTCTTTCACCATCAGCAAAATAAAACAAAAAAGTAATAGCTTGTTAGAATAAAAAGCCCTGGCAAATCTGTTACATTGAGTTTTGATCCCATGTATACACATGTATCAGAAATTCTGAGTACTCCCATTAAGAGAGAGCAGAGCTATTGCCTTGGCTCCACTTTTAGCAACAGGCATTGCTAACATGTAAATGTAAATCCCAAAAGGGAGTGTGCATGCACACCAGCTCACATGGACAATGCTAGTTGACCATAAAGCTGACAAAACTTCTGCAACAAGAATATAAATGGTAATGTTCCAAAAACGGCAAAGATGGCAATATGCATTTAACTATCGCTTTCATGAAATGCAGTGTCTACCAGACTGACAAATTAACAGCTCTGAGAATGCCAGATTTAACTGCCCCTATGTCAAGGTGATTTTTTCCCACTCAGTTAGAAAAGAGACAAAAAGGCAAACATATTTTTGCCTCATGTTTATTGATACTTTCTTTTTTAACATGTTAAACTGAAAAATGTCTCTTGCTTGTTGTTTTTGTCAATAGGCACTTCTCTTAGAACACCACTTTGAGGTTAGAAAAACTCAAATGCAGATTAGTCTTCAAACACATAGGCAAGCCAGGGACCCAATATTTGCATATAGTCTTCCATTTTTTCAGCAAAGTAAAAAAAATTCATTCATATGAAAAAACAAAACATACTTTCATGTGCTTTAAATTTTTTTTTAGCCTCAATAGCTTGTAGTATGGCTTTAGAAGAAAGGAGATAATGTTTCATATATTTTTCCCATTTGGAACCCACCAATTTATTTCTATGATTTTTGAATCAAAAGTAAAATAAATAGAAACACATGATAAAACCATGTAACACTTTTCAAAGCATACCCAATTAATCCTCACAATACTCCTGTTAGATAGGACTTTTATCACTGCTTTTCAGATGGTGAGATTCTGGCAGCAAAGGCAACCTTAAGCTAGCATTACCTAATATGTAAAGCACTTGAGTTCTACAACCATAACAACATAACAGGCTTCTCTTTGTGTAACTTAATTTTTAAAATAATGGGAAAAAACCTCAGAAGTTCCATCACGAGGCACCCTGCTGAATCTGCAGGGGGCTGAGGGGCTGGGAGCTCTCTGCCCATCTCGGCTCTTGTGCAGAGAAGCAGCTGCCAGGGTAAGCGGCCATCATCATCTGCATGGAGCAAGATGTTTAAAGGAGGATGAGCCACAGGATTCCTGGCTCCCATTGCAGGGCCCAGAAGATGGCCCCTTCTTAGACACCTGAAGATCACTGCCATTTCCCTGCCCATGACCTGATCATCTATACCTTGTGCTCTGTCTCTTCAAACTTATTTCATACTGTCTCTTCAAAATCCCTGACTCCTCATCCCATCCTCCTTGCTCCTCTAATTTCATCTTCTACCCTCCATCTCCATTTTGGTCGTTTTGCCTAGCAAATCCTAATCTCTCCTTTCCAAACAAGTCTTGATGCCTGATACCTGAGCAGCTTCAGCAACTCAAGCCCTTTCATTTCCTAATTTGTATTTAATCAGTGTCACATCCACTGACGGTCCCATCTGAGATTTTCTCTCCTTTCTCAGACTCCTGTTAGTCTCCTAATCCCCAACGTCCTGTCCCACAGGGAGCAAAGCCAGGTTCCACAATTAACCAGTGCAGCTCCTGTTTTCAACCCACATTATTTTTCACTAGTAATATCTGTCCCTTTTTCACCACCGGCTCTTTAATTGATTTGAGGAGTTTCCTTCACATCATCAGCCTCAGCTACTCACTTCCTCATCCAACTCCATCTCATAATCTCACTTTCCCTTCATCCTTTGTTATCTCTGCTCCTGCCATGGTTCACAGCCCCAACACTCTTCCCCTCCTTTCTGCATTGAGATCAGATTCCTCGTCATACCCACTGAAATCTGAATAATCTGGGAATTTAGCAACTTAAATGTTTTGACTGTGTAAGCATGTGCATCCACTGTCACATCCTTGTCATAAATGACACCACTATATTGTCAAGACCAAACACAGAGCCTTTTTTTTTTTTTAAGGACTGATAAATACATTTAAGGATCAAAAAACCCTTACAGGACAAAATTTTCCTCATTCTTGAAAATGACTGAAGTTTTTCTCTGAAAAAGTTCAACAGATGGAAGACATACAGAACAGTAAATGTAATCCCTGAGGGCTGAAGGTCGTGAAGTTATACTGCATACCTAGTTTTATAATGGGAAGTGTCAGGTAGCCTTAATAAGTGACGATACTAGCAACTGCTTGGATGGCACACATTGTTCTGACAGAACACTGGATCTTTTATTAGCTTTAAATACATTAAATTAATTCTCTAGTGTTTGACCCAGCTTTTAATTTTATGACCAATATCCTGGAAGCCTAGACAGCTAAACATTATTTTGGCACATCACAGTAGGCTAGATTTTCCTTTAACACTGCAATAATGCTGTTGACTCAGGGTGCTTAGCAATG
Organism: Sula dactylatra; assembly: GCA_013389905.1. Classification (NCBI taxonomy): domain Eukaryota; kingdom Metazoa; phylum Chordata; class Aves; order Suliformes; family Sulidae; genus Sula; species Sula dactylatra. Next base: position 80,619 of record WEKW01010552.1, read on the forward strand.
GTGGAAATGGTATTTCTGCAAATGATGGATGTGAGTTTTCACTTCAGTTTTGGTTTCCATTGCACATTCTTTCTCCCCTCTCCAGTTGCTAAGGTTTGTGTTGGGATCACTACTCACTAAAGAAAAACTGTTCAAGACTAGGGAGGCCTGAACAAAATGAAATAGATCTACATAATTCACTGAGTTTGAAATCCAAATGAAGCTTCACAGTAGTCCTTTGCATTGACTGACCTTCATATTTAAAGTACTGAATATTTATAGTCCTTTAAAAGGACAACATCTTTTAATATTGTAGGAGGTGCTCTTACAGCTGTGATCTAAGCATGGAGGCAAGGTAAGGTTTGTAGAAAAAGGTAACACCTTTTCCTAGAGCAGGAGAAGAACTTCTGTGCCCAAAAGCTGATCTAATAAAAGATACTACCTTCCCCAGAAAGCCTTATTTCTCTTACAAAACAATAACCAAAAGCCAGATTTTTCAGTTGAAGTCAGCAGATCTTCAGCACTCACAATGAGAAAAGCCAAGCATTTGCTACAGGTTCCCTCATGAATTTGTGCACAGAAAAGTTAATTTGTGTGACCTGTTTGCCATGCAGCATCGTGATTTCACACCTCAAAACTGTTTTGAATAAAGTTCTACAAAATTTGCAGTCTCTGTACTGAGGGATTATTAATCAAAAATCAACATCTGCCTGAGATTTCAACTCATCACACCAGACCCATAGCTGAAACCTGAAAACTGAATTGCTAGTCTTTATAGTCTGTTTAGGAAAATATCTAAAACATACCACAGATGTGTTTTATCTGAGGGGCAAAGTTATTCTCTGAGAACTTTCCAAGACAGATATCAATACTTTTTAATATTTATATATATGTATTTTATATATATCTATAGCTGGGTATTTCTCCACCTCTCAGGCTAGTCACAGTATTCTCTAAAGTGATGCATCCATTGACAGTACCATAACCTGTTGAACAAAAACATCAGGACAGATTTAAAAAATAATTGCACCTCTGGACATATTCCTTCCCCTTTAAGTTTAGTTGTCCTTCACAAGCAGCATTCCAGGTCTTCATCAGAAGATAAGGCACTAGAATTATGGGTGAGGTCTATGTGCAACCAGCAGAAAGATCCCTGAGGTCTTTCCCAGAAGTACTAAGAGTAAATTTGAGCAAACTGGCTAAAATAAAACACTAAGTCAAGTTCAAATAATATCACAGAACTCATGCCAGATATGTTTTAGATTAGGAATTGTTTTGATAATTCAGGGGTGGACTTAGCAGTGAAATCAAGAAGGCCATAATTGCTGTCCTCGGGCATGCATGCTATTTCTCCTCTTGTAAGGAACAGCCGGGGGACTGCACAGCTTTCTATTTCCCACCCTTTGTAATCAGATCTAGACCATGTTTTTCTCTACCACTCTCTCTGCATTATTTTGTTCACTTTTACTGACTTAAATCAAGTATGTAAAAAAATAAGAAAGCCTGTTCTTGTGTGACATAGTACTCAATTTGTAGCTCAGCTGGAGCTCGGTATTCCAGCTAAGCTGAACATTCATGCCTTAGCTGTGAGTCTATCATCTCATCATTACATGGAGATACATCAGTCTCAGCTTAGAGTTTTCTGGCTCCTGTGCAGAGAAGCAGCTGGCAGGCTAAGCAGCCATCATCATCTGCACAGAGCAGGGTGTTTAAAGCAAGATGAGCCACAGGATTCTTGGTTCCCATTGCAGGGTCTGGAAGGCGCCCCCTTCTTAAACACCCAGAGCCTTCTGCCTTTGCCTTGCCTGTGACCCAATAGTGCATACCCTGTATCCCACCCTCCTTGCTTCTATCTATCGTCTCATCATTACATGGAGAGCACATCAGTCTCAGCGTAGAATTTTCTGGCATAGATGTAACTTTTTATGAAAAAATGCTCATAGCATGCAGATGCAACTGTATGGAACATGCTACTGCCAGAAGTCTAAGTATTAATGACGATTTTGCTATGAAGTCCAGTATCAAAATGGTTTCCATATTTTAGATAAAAAATGCTAAACATAATTTTTTAGATGGTGAGGAAATATTGATATAGTCTAATTTAGATAAATCTGGTGTAATACAGAGTCCAGGCATCTAAACTCTCTGTAATGCCAATGGTGATGTGGGAACTTGAAAAGTCTCTATCAAGATGTTAAATTAGCTGCCAAAAGTTCAAGGACCTCCAAACTGTCCTCCTGACACAGGGTATAGAGCCAAGAAAAGAAAGCACCATGCTTCAGTTTCAGATTAGAAGGGCAGTAGGTTCCTTTTGCTTTCAGGTTATTAACACTGAAATGAACTGCCAGCATCAGTGCTGCCACTGGGCATGAAAAATGACACAAGCCAGTGTTCAACAAGAAATGAAAGCATGAAACTGACACAGAAAAAGAAGATCAAAATATAAAAGGTGCTATTGTGTAGAAGAGAGAAAAACGAACCTCAGACTTCTGCATTTATGATAGAATGACACATTACTTCTAGACTGGAATGAGTATGTTAACCTTAAATAAAAGGTTAGTGTTTTCACATTGCAGTGTTTAGGTCTTGTTTTTTCACCACTGCCACTTCACCTGCAGAACAGAAAACTTTTTTGGAAGAGGCGCTCAGGAGTTGCAAGGAGTTGTCGGAGAATCACTTTGTTGGAGCAGTAGCATAGCAGAGGGTTCATTTTTCATAGCCTGTCAGCTTTAGCCAGTTCATTATCCACTGTGATAGCAGAAGAGCAACATGAGCTTTCAGAGGTCACTAGTGCTGCTGGTTGAGCATGGATGAGCCATTCCTACAGTTTAGATAATTGTGATGCAAAGTCTCTGGGCAAAGAGAAATTGGGTTCTTCTAAAGGACCGTGTCTCTCTCTATCCAAATGGAAAAGGATAGTGTTTATCTTTTTCTGTGGTACTTGAGATAAACTTACTGTTCTTTAGTGAAGTTCAAGATAGCTGATTTTTGGACGTATTTTCCCTGGCATGTTTTTTTCCGTCTGGGACAAAGGAATGTTGAAAAGTGTAACTGAACGTAGTAAGCACATCTGAGGTGGACTAATGACAGAAAGTGTCCTGCAAGTTAATTTTCTCTATAGCTCCTGCTGTTCTTTTCTTAGGTTGCAGTTATCACCCTTCATAAGCTGTTTCATAAGTTATATTGGACATGGACATGCTCTTTATTTTTCTAGAGAATTTTCATGTATGAAAAAAAGTTAGTTAGCTAATGGTTCCACCACTATTAATTGGAAGTTCTCTCAACATACAAGACAGGTGCATAGTGCAAAGCTGTATAGTGCACTGCAGTGTACGCACAGCAATGACATCCTCAGTGCAATTTTAAATAATGTGTCCAACGATGGCCAGCACCAGATTACAAACAGCTACACAAATTTAAGAGGCAGAACTGGACCTGGTTTGAATACATGAACTGTGCCAATGCCTCTTGAGTTTTGGCAAAACTCCTATGTGCTCACGGTGTATTTCACAAAATACACATGACATTTCCCACGGAGAAAGTGGTCCAAATTCAGACAATGGGACAAAGGTGCCATGCAAAGAGCAGAAGAATCTTCAGGACCACCATTTTCTGCTTTGCAGAGGAACACCAGAGAAGAGAGGGTAGGTGGACCTTTTGCTCCTTCCTGTTGTATCAGCAGAGAGATTTGTTAGGGCCCTGGCCTCAAACAGAATTTCTTCCTCTCAGGACAGGCAGAAAAAAAGGCAGATTTTAACTCTGACCTAAATAACAGCACAGCGTGGCCCTTGCCTTGGGCCTTATGATAAGCTACTGATTTAGCCCTTGTTTCAGGAGTCAACCTTGAGAATCCCCACCTCCTCTATTTGCACCTTCCCACCCACTCTCTGCCAACATTTTCCTTGAAAGGAAAGCCAGTTTCCCTTGGGAGACTGCATCACTGACTCCTTCAGCCTGCCACAGAGGATGGGACCAGAGAGAATGTGAAAGGATCCTTTCCTTTGCTGTGCCACTTCCATAGATCTCTCAGCCTAAGATAGCTCAAGGCACAGGAGCATGGGAGTAGACTTGCTAAGCCTGTTCCTAAGAGAGCTCATTCGGTATGTCCCTGATCCCAAAAGTGAAGCTCTGCATAACGAACTCCAGGGCCCAGGATGCCCCTGCAGAAATTTGATTAGCTAAAAACCTGAAGAAAATAAAACTCCAGTGGAAATGAAGTACAGGTTATGTTACGTTTATTCTTATGTTGCTGCATATCCCCTCTAGTCCTTTCAAAGCCAATTCCTTTGCAGTGGTCAGCACCTTGCAGAAGAATATGGCTGTTGATCATTTTTGCTGCTTCCTCGTTGACAGGCAGTACAAATGGAGGAGGCTGAATATCTGACCTTTCTTCCAAACAGAAACAACATAAACAGCAAGAAAACAATGTCATCTTTTCCCATCCCAAGAGCAGTTTTGCCTGCAGGTAGTGGTGCTGAATGAATCAAAGTATTGCTGAAACTGATGCATGATGACAAAGGCGTAGCAGTACTTACTGCTGAACCAGAAGAATGCAAAGTGAGAGAAATTCCTCCTTCGCCGTGTATTCCTCTCATTCAGAGCAAGCCTTGCTATGCCTCAGGGAGCTCCACTTTTGTGACCACAATCAAGCGTTTTTCTCTGCATTTTTCATACTTACGTGTACTGTCCTCAAGAAATTACCTCAGTGAGGCACCCCTATAGAGAGAGACGTTTCTGTTCCCCCTTGCCAACACGCCATTTTTTAGTGACTACGATGGGCTAGATCAGCATTACTCCATTCAGTGCAGGAGGACTGTGGCACCAAAGCATCAACAGAGAAAATTTTTAAGCTCGTGAATCAAATGTTTAGGGAGCATGCAGGGGAAAATGTGGGAGTACTGGAGCAATGCTTGTGCCAGCATTGCAGATTTATTACTACAATATTATCACGGTCAACATAATTAAACCTCCCACTATAGGTCTCTTCGTCTACTGCATTACAACTGATATCACTCCCACCACTGACAGCATATTTTCTTGACACAAAACAGCTTTCCATACACCTGCTAGCTCTGGGGTATGGAGATGCAAATACTCAAAAAGACTTTATTGGAAAATTATGGGGTATAATTTGGACTTCTGAGTGCTTTTTCCTATTTCTCTTCTGCCCCACATTTTCTTTTAATATTACATATAGCGGACTCTGTGGTGGGGGGAATGGACCAAAGCACTTTATATTAGACTCTAAATGAAATTCTTCTTCATTTAGAAACAGAAGATGATAGCCTAGACATGAAGCATTTGAGGTCAATGTTGAATTAACTTCCTCAGTTTCAACTAATTAAAAATGTCTGTGTCTTCTGCTTTGAAAAGGAAAAAAATACGCACACTGGAGATTCCAACATATTGGCGTATTTACAGCATGGTATCTCTTCCACAGGTAAATCGTAGTGGGAGTTATAGATAGCTGTCTTTTTTAAAAAAACAGTTTTCTTTTCTGTGAGAGAGTGAGCAATTACTTTTTTTGCAAGCATTTAATGACTGGTTCTTGTTTTCAACAGTAGGCTCAGATATTTTAAAGATATTTTTTCCTGTGTTTGATACATTTGATTACTAATTATTTTATTTCAAATCTGTGTTAAAACTTGAACCACATGTTTGTGAAAACCAAAATTCTTTTTATGAGTTCAATGCAGGATGTCTGGTTTTGAACACTGCCTCAGGTACAACTTGACTTTTACAGTATAAAAAAAAAAAAAAAAACAAACCAGAAAAAAGTATTTTAAAAATGAAAGGTATTTTTAAAAAAACCCTGACCTCCCCACTCTGTCTCAAACTATTCAGTAGAAAGAAAATGTTTTGCTACTGAAGAAGACCTGCTCTAAATTTTTGACAGAACTTGGTGCACATCCTTTAGCTTCAGTACTGTGAGGGTTCCGTATTTTAAAAGATTCAGTAGATAAGAAGTGATGCTTTGGGTTATGGCCTTTTGATTCCACAATCATCAAAACCAGAGCAGCATAAACCATTGGAAGAAACAAAGAAATGAACTTTGACTGGCCTTTGGAGGATGCACTTTCTGATTTGCTTCATTAATGGAGACAGTAAAACTGAAGCTTAATATGAAATATCATGAGTAATAAGCATGAAATTCGTGCACTGCAGTACAAATCTGTTCCCCAAATATTCTCATTTCAGGGGAGGATTCTTCTGGCACAATGCCTGGGCTGCTGGCCACAGCCTGCTTGGCTGCCTTGCCCTGTGCCTAGACTCTTTAGCAGCTGGTGCTGCTCCCAGGCAATTCACTCAGCTCCTGCTCCCAGAGCTTATTATATTTTTTTTGTTTTTTCTTAGAAAAATATGTTTCTAAATTTAGTTTAGGGACATCAAGCCAGTTGTTGAATCACAAACATGTTCCTGCTACCAAACATAAGCAGTCTGTGCGTACATTTCTACATATATTTTCTGCATGGAGAATCACACTGTTCTAATCGAGGAATACATCTGAATCCATTGTGCAATTGATACTTTGAGTTTAGGAGAAATTTATGATTGTTTAAAGACTTCTAAATCTACTAAATTCATTAACCAAAACCAAAATACGCCACTCTTGAAAAATAATAATGTTGCACATGCACACTGAGTTTGCACTGATTTCTTTAAACTGGCCCAAACTCTGCATTATAGCAGGGATTTACTCACCAGAAACATTATTCCCTGCCTGTGCTGTAGGCAAGAGGGTGTGTGCAATGAAGTCATTAGCTAAACACAGGAAAGACTAAATCATGCTTTTAACATACTTGTCTCTATGACAGAAACATCTGACAGGCAAGAAAATGCTTCAAGTCTAAGATCTTCTTGCCATATAAAAGGGAGGATAAGTAAAAAGCTTTCAACACAGGAGCGGGAAGAACAAAAGCCCTGGCTCCAAAACTTCCATCTTTGAGCCTGAGGGGAGAACTTTTCTATCTACATTTCCACCAGGCTTTCCTCTCCTGCCTCCTTGACAGGAGATGGATATTAAAGACACAGACAGGGAAGGAGGCTGTTCTGGTCCCTGTTCATTTTCATTCCACCTATGGTAAGAAGGGGGATAAGGTTTAAAAGTTCCTGTCCAAGAAACATAACCTGACACTCCATTTCTGAGCCTTCAGCTTTATCAACCTACAGAACAGAAAACTTACATTGCAATCAATTTTACTTCACATTCAAGATCTTATTGCAGTTTGGGGTGTTTAAAGTGTTCTCTGAAATCAGCAGCTTGAAATTCAACCATATATGCTCAGCATGAAGAGCCTGGAAAACTAAAGCATTTTCTAATTTAATGATCTCTGTGTTGAGGTGAAAAATTAGTTGCTCACCTTAGGGCTTCACTGTAAAGCCAAGGCATGAAATTATTTGCAGTTGCATGCCTTGCACATTATTCCTTTCCAATACATGTAGCAAATTTAATGTAGATTGGGCTGGAGCGTGGAGTAGGGGGGGTTGCCCTCTGATACTCAGCAGTCCCTTCCAGCTGCATCTGCTAATAACAGAACCCTATTCCAGCACTGCTGAAATCAGGAATTTTGCCACTGACTTGAAAGGCAGCAGGATTTAAAATTACAATGCATACTGCTTATTTTCTTCCCCTTGACAATATGGCCAGTGCATTCTGGGTAGGAAGCTAAGTTTCCCAATACTAGTACATAATTTGATCTCTTGACAATAATCCACATGCAGCTAAACGGTGCCTGCATAACATTTTGTGCCTCAGTGGTTAAAGCATATCATTTGGAACCACAAAAGCAAACCAAAGACCAACTCAGAAGTAAAATAATCATTAGGTGGGGAAATGATGGAAGTGAACAAGGCCTGAAATGCAAACTAGCATGTGGGTATCCAAGGACATTACAGTCATCTCAGTGATCATTTTGAACACAGATAAAAAAGGATAAAGTACTGAAGTACAGAAATCACTCTGATACTTATTAAATACCAAATCACAAAGAGATGTCTGAATACAAAAAGCTATTATTAATAAAGCTACTGTAGTGTAAGAGGCACTGAGCTCTTTGCTGGTTAAAGTGCCTTTTGACTCTTATGGTTCTGGGGATTCCAATTTCTATTTGTTTGCTTTATGTTAAGTGAACTATCTGCTTCCTTTTGCTCTTTTCTATTATCAAAGACTCCGCAAGCCTCTGATTCTGAAGCGAAAATCATTTTGAGCTGGAATTTTTCAGGTCTTGTGTAAATATACAGCAGAGAGAGGATGTGGCTCTATCCCTCCTCACTGCTGCCACTTGTGGTCAGCATGGACAAAGTGCCTTTTCTTTCCCATCCTCTAGAGCAAATTAGGCTCTATGAAACCCAAGAGGAAGGGAACTCCTGATACTTTCTCCTCTACCTCTAACAAGGATGTAGAGCTGATGTGCTCTTCCTGCATACTGAATAGCTGTGGGAAGGACTTCATCTCCCGGAAACAAAACGACTTCTTCATGCTCCCTCTGGATTTGCAGCTTTCTGCCACAGAAGCACCGCCTCAGCAGGGCATTCTCCAGTGTCCATTGGGAGATATTTTTGCATAACTCCCTCCTCTGTAACCAATATTGTCCAAACCTGCCCTTGATACAAACCCACATAATATAAAGAACAGAATAAAGAGAGCATCTAAGAACCCTACAATTTGTTTCTTCCTTCCTCCTGGAATCTGCAGTACTCATTGATCAGGAAAGAGAACAACATACACACAGGGACACAAATATCTATCCTTCTTCCTTCTTTCCTGCTGTATGAAGGGTAATACCGGAAATAACCGCTTGGTGTGTCAAGATTTAGAAGCTGTGCATTAGTGGCACAGCTGAAACACAAATTTTCTGTCCTCAAATATGAAGATTTAAAGGTCTCTTCCCCCTCACTGCTGAAAGTCAGCTACAGTGATCCTGAAATGGAGGTCCATGCCCTCACTGCAATTCAGATTTTTAATTAGTTTCTTCAAAACAGTTTTACAATTACCTGTAATTTGTCCACCAGTAATTTCCTTCCTTCTTAACAGAGACACAATCTGCTCCTGGTCTGCAGCAGTTAGACTTTTTTTTGTTTAATAAAACTGTGCTTGAAGAGCTTTCTTTAGGTCAACCCCCTTGTTACATGCAGAGAAACGGCACCAGACATTGTATGGAGGCAGATCATTAACATCTCCTTACAAATCTCAATTTCTTTAAAAACGAACATTTAGGAATTAGATATAAATGGAAGGAAACACAGTAGCAGTGGTTTCCAAGTGGCAGTACCTGTGCACTTTTATTAATATTCAGATGTATTGCATTAGCACAGAATCTCTATCCAGTCTGCAACGGGCACTTGTATCAAGCTGCTCTATTCAAGTTGCTGCTATGACAACTATCCAGAGGCAAATGTCAGGTCAGCTCCCAGCATATGTGTCTAGGCCATAATTGCTTTGTCAGAAACCTAATAGCTACCTACTCCTACTCCTCTAACAGCTAAAAGCAATATTGTTAAAATTACTAAATGTTGCAATATTCTTAACACCCTTTTCATATGCTACTAAAGCACTGAAAACTTTAGATTTGCCTTCCTTTTATCCCCCAAACTAGGATGAGGGTGAAGAATGTGTTTAAAGTGCCTATTTACAAATTTATGCTCATGCATGTTTCATTGTAAACCTGGGATCATTAAACTTTCTGTTCCTTGGGGGTTAGATATTATCTTTCACTCCATCACGATCATTATTGATATTTAATTTGCCTGGTTACAAATCACAGCTTGGAAAAAAATTATAGCTTTCATCTTGATGAGAGGTTTCTTAAAAATGCATTCTGTGTTTCTCATGAAGAACTGCTTCATAGCATCATAGTGCATGATAGTATGTGCACTGTGCATAGACTTGCTCTTATTGACCTGAAAAACTCAAATAATCAAATATTTTTTCTATTGAGTTTAGCTTTTATAATTAAAGAAACTGGTAGCTTACACAAGATTCAGAAATATAACCTGCACATTTATCTGAATCTTATTTATCTTAATCTTACATCACATCTTTTAACCTCATGATTAAAAAAAAAGAGATTTAACATTTGTATTATGGGAACTTTCTTGAGATGCCTAGTAGAGAGTGAAATAATTGAAGCAGAGATAGAAATGAAGTAAGTAATACTCCTGCAACTGCAAAGTTGTCTTGCAGCCATCTCCAAATATGATCTCATGTGAAGAATTAAAGT
>WEKW01010554.1:0-40421 GCA_013389905.1 Sula dactylatra
GCAAAGGCAAACCCATTCATGGGATGGCTTTTGCTTGAGGACCTGTATGCACTTGGTGGGTGATGCAGGAAGATGAAGAAGTCCAATGTGTACCCCAAGGGGATTTGATTTTGGGTTAAAACAGCCAATGAACTCAATGGACACTTTTGTGAACATTTGTGGATATTTTACAGGGGTGGTCCATAGACTAAGGGACCAATATCTGTGGATTACGTCAAAGGATTGGAAGGGGGTGGTGGTTGGTGAGGTTGTATTGGATAGTATGGGACCTGGGCATGTTGTAAATGGTATGGGATAAAGGGTGAAGAATGTGCTGGTTTTGGCTGGGATTCAGTTAGTTTTCTTGACTGTAGCTGGTATAGTGCTGATGACACATTGGCGTTTTAGTTGTTGTTAAGTAGCAGCTAAGTGTCCCTAAGTAGTGCTTAACACTAGTTACGGACTTCTCCAGCTTCCCAGGCTCTGCCAGTGCACAAGAAGCTGGGAGGGGAGGGGGCACAGCCAAGTCAGCTGGCCCAAACTGGCCAATGGGATATTCCACATCATATGACGTCATGCCCAGTATATTAACTGGGGGAGTTGGCCGGGGTGGGAAGCAATCCTGACTCGGGGACTGGTGTCGTCGGTCAGCAGGTGGTGAGCGGTTGCATCACTTGTTTTGGTTGTTTATTCCCCCTCCTGGGTTTCGTCCTTCTCTCTCTCTCGTTATTTCCCTTTTAATTATATTATTATTGTTGTTGTTATTGTTTTATTTACATTATTAAACTGTTTTTAACTCAACCCATGAGTTTTTACCCTTCTGATTCTCTCCCCCTTCCTGCCACTTGGGGAGTGAGCGAGCAGCTGTGTGGTGTTTAGTTGCCGGCTGGGGCTAAACCACAACACATTTACACATATACACAGAAAGAAGATGATGGAGATCCATGATGCTAAGATTTAGACTAGCCTTGTCTTTCATGAACTTGTTAATAAACAGTGACTATTTGCCAACTTTTCTAATAAATGAAGGAGGGGCTTCAAACAAAAGTAGAACTCTACTGCAATTAAAACGAAAACAAAACAGGACGTTCCTCACATAACATGTAAAAACAACTTGGGAATGCCTTGTTGTAGGTGATTACGCTCAAAAAGCAGCAGGACATGGTTACAGAGGAAAAATTTAACAATAGTTATTAGAAAGGGATTACTACTGGCTTAGAAAGACACAATTTGCTGGAGGAAGGGATAATATTTAGAGGTGGTATCACTACATGATTTACCTCATTTCATACTCTTACCCAGGCATCCAGAAACAGACAAGGTCACAGAAAGGATATTGTGTTAGATCGACCTTTGTTTTGATTTGATGTGACTTCTCTCTTTTTTAATCAGCATGTAAAAAATCTATGCCGATAAAATTCTTCCTTTTATCCCCAAATTATCACTTATGCTTTCGTAAGATCCAGCAAAATCCACACAGCCCAGCATGTACCAAAACCCACAACACTTAACATGGGGAACTCTGTAAAAATTTGACTCTTACAGAACTGTGAGATGAAAAAGCATGAAAGGACATGTCTTATCAAGAAGGTGTTACTTCAGAAGAAAAGGGGTTGCTTATAGAGAGTCCAATGAAAGCCTGAAAAAGGAAAACTTCCTAAAAGGTGTTATATGTACAGAGAAAAGAAAACAGCACATGAGCCAGAGCTACTGTAGGTTTCCTCCTCCTTTAGTTCTGGATATTCCAATAATCCATAAGCAAGGTAAATGCTTGTAAAAGTGGCGTTTCCTACATTATTGTTCTTTCTATGGTGTAGAAATAGGAGACATTTTCAGGATGGGGTTTTTTGGTTGCTGGTTTGTTTTTGTTTTTGTTTTTTTTTTAATACATTTACATGAGGGGTTGGGGGAACACAGATATGCTACTAAGTTATTATATTGTTAAATTTTCATTAATTTTAGTATTACATAAACAAAACACAAAGTGCTTTTTTATGTCCTCTATTAAGAGGGGGATAAAAAACCCAAAAATTTTGTGGGAGGAAGGCAAAACTCCCTCAGATCTAAATGGTAGAGTAATTTTCTATTCTTTACCATTCTAATCAATAAACAGGAAAGTAAAATACATGCAACTCTACCTGCTATAGAGTCTATTAAGACTCTATAACATGACAAGCATTTCGCCTAATTGTTCCCTGCTCAGGAAATATAAAGCAGCTCCCAAGAACGAAACCTTTAAGGAGCCTGAATATTTTGCAGTCTGAGGGAAATAAACCTCTCATCCCAAGACAGCAAGACCCCATTAGAGAACGTGCTAATTGGCTGCACCCTTTGGGAGCTCAGTGCACTCCACCTTTTATTTCAAAGCTGGCACTGTACCTTAGCGTGAGGTTATCACATTAGTCAGTTCCTGTTGTGAAATACCGTGTGTGAAACTATACTGCGAGCAAAATGACTGAGATTCACTTTGACTGCAGCATCAGCACAAAGTTTCTGTTATATGCTATTGAGCGAATGGGATGCACTAATGTGTCTTTGCCCACCTTATTTTAAATAGAAGTATCAAAACTTTTCAGCTTGGATGGTACTGCCATTTTACAAATGCCTGTTGCTACTTCTTTCACATTAAAAGGTTATTACCTTTTAAAAGAAAATAAATTAGATTTTCATCTTTTCATATCAGAACTTTATTAGCTTTAAGAAGGCAAAAATACCCTGCAACAAATCAAAATTTTTATATAGGCTTATCCTTGCATATTTAGGTACAGTGAATAACACAGATATAAGTGTGCATTTGAAAGGTATTTGTGTGCTAACAGAGGTTTCAGAAGCTGAGTCATCATGAAAGATGCAAAGGAAGGCAGCTGAAGAAAATCAGGAGGGACACACTGTGGTGTCTTATCTACTAACTACTGTAGATTGACCAGTGAAATACAATAAAGCTGGAGATTATCCACTGTAATAGCTTAATCAGAAAGAACTAAATTACACACACACACACCAAAACACTTAAAAGAACTAAACCCCTACTACCTCAGCATATGAAGTGCCAGTCAACCATGCATATGAAGCCTGGGCACAAGTTAAACAGCATCAGTTCCGCATGCACTGAACCACTCAGCTGATGTCATGAGCTGTCTGATTCTTGATTCATAGAGTTATCTCAGGAATCACAAATATGTAAATTAATTATATAGAATATTTCTAAAAACATCTGGTAGAAATCACCTTTATCAAATACCGAAGCTTTCTTTGTTTAAGCACACAGCCTAACATATACACACACATTCCCATTCCATTACAAAATCAAAAGGATTTGGGGCAAAATGCTAATTTTTTAATACCTAAGCAATCTACCTAATAGTATAAAAGCTATACATGTAAAAAAAAAAAATTAAAAACAAAACAAACCAAACCCCCAACATCTGAATTAGCACCTCATTCTTTAATTTTTAGCCAGTTCTGCTATCCTAGTATAAACCCCAAATTGTTGTTTCTCCTCAATTCAAGACACTGGGGAAAAAAACCCCTAAGAAATCAATGTTAGCAGCCACTCTAAGTGCAGACACCACACTGTTCCCTATCCAGAGGNCTCTGAATCATAGAAGTAAGTACCCACTGTGATTTAAAATGTGACTGCCACTAAGGAACACCTTGCCTATTACTTGTGCAATGCCACTATATGGGTGGTGTTCAGGGAAATCCTCAAACATCAATTGGGGTATTGGCATTAGAAAAGAATACAGCCATGGAAGCATTTTCAATTTGATTTTTCAAACTACCTTTTCATTCTGTAAGGAGGGATTTTTAAAACTTCAGATACTTTATGGTATTTAGGCGGGCAGATATATACATATATATAAAAAATATACAGCTGCCACAGCCTTGGGAACAGGAGGAGAATGATGCAGCTGAACACATTCTCAGGTCAGCTGATATCAAGCATTACTGCTCCTTAGATCTCGGTTCAGTTGGTAACAATTCAGAGCTGCTATTTCCTAAACCATAATGGCATTCCTGATATTGTTTTGAAAACTGTCATTCTGAATTCCAGGTGGATCACTGCTTTCTATGAAATAGTAGGTTTTTATTTCATTTTTGCAGAAAAAAGCCTGCATTCAAAATCTCACTTTGGAGTGCCTATGTGCTTACATTTCTGCAAAATGTCTTAATGGCTTAACACCATGTATAACTTTTATTATGCTCTGTACATTTCACAACTTTTTTTTTTCTTCCCAAAAAATAGTTTAAGAATCAAAATTGTATTACTCCCATGGCTTTACGGTATTTTATCGACTCTGATTCTGTATTGTAAGCATTTCACCTAATACCACTTCTTTTTTTTATCCTTATACAAATTCAAAAAAGTTATTTTCAGGATTAGAGTTATTTTGGAGATTATTTTAAGGGATTATATTAATGCACATTCCCCTTCTCAGAATAATGATTATTCACCAGACTTGCCTGCAAGCCTGTAACAGCATTTGATCTTTTATGATCTCATCAAATTTATACTGATTTTTGCATATAACTTCTATTTAAAAGCATTAATAAAGATATTTTGTAAATCTCAGATCCACCATTTTTTTATGCCATTTTGGTTTTGTATGTAAGAAGGCTATTTTATTCATGGAATATTTCTTTTTTTCCTTGAGTGAGTGAACTTGGAAACAAAAGTTTAAAAGAGTGAGAAGAAAACAGTTACTAAATTCATCTCTAAATAGAATGAATAAATTAGCAGATTATTACATCTGAAGAAGTGTTTTTTTCTTTGGAGTAAACCAGCACTTTTGTCTATATTTTTTCAGTTATTATTTTGCAATGTTAGGTTTGCCATCAAAGAAATTACAAATCTGCTCCTCTGTACTTCACTTAAGTATATGTGGGAAATTTTTAACAGTTATTATATATTTGGTTTCTGAAAGAGAAAGAAAACTGAAACAAACCCCAATGAAATTTCTACTATCAAAAATATTAGCAGCATTAAGAAGAAACACTTCATGAACTTGTTTTGACAATAAAACAGGGACTAATTGGGTTGTAATTGGCAATAGTCAGAGACTGCTGGAGCAACAGAACAGATTTCTGAAGTTATCTTATTACTCAATTAGTAGCTTCTAGAAAGCATAAAGAAATGTTGATATTTAATTTACACAAGAAGAATTTAAAGGATAAGTCTAACTGAATCGACTGATTTGTTTTCAGCATTACTTAAGCCTATTTACACAAGAACTTTTTACACTCTAGTGCAGAAACCATAGAAATATACAGAAGCAGGTGTGATTTTTTTATCTGATATTTCATGCCTATTATGCAACCTTGAAGATAAAATATACACCCAAGATTTTTAAAACCCATCAGCTGAAGCAAAATGTATCATAAGATACATATAGAAATACCGTGATAGAAAACAGTCACGGTAATTTTTCTTACTATGAAAATACTGTTGTTAAAAAAATCCTTTTCTACAGAATTCCACCTATTTCTTGACATTAATGAATGATTTGGGGACTTACTGTAGTGGTGTATTGCTTATACTGCTTCAGTTTTTAGAAGGTCTACTCAGACCACACAGGAGGGAAAAAGAACCTTTACAGGCTGCTTTGAAGGCAAGGAGGATGAGCAGTAGCAGGAGACTGTTTAAACTTCAGCATCATACAGGTTAGATTTTAAGAAAAATATTTCATGTGAAAAGGGTAATGAAGTACTGGAATACATCATCTCACGATGTCACAGGGTTCCCAACTCTGGAATTCCTTAAAAACAAGTGAAGGCAAACACTCTTCATGATGCACATGGGCACCAAGTCATTCTCAACTTCATGATTCTGTGTTTATGCAGTATAAAATTTCTGTGTAAAATGTAATTCCTCTCACCATGCAATTCAATGAGTTTAAATACAACTCAGCAAGGGGGCAATACTGGGAAAGTGGGTAGGTAAGGCAATATTGATACAAAGATTGGGATTCAAGGGTGGGATCAGAATCCTATAGTTGAGATAGGAGGGTATAGCTTACAGGACATAGCTTAGCTTGCCAGTGAACGGATGAGCTTTAATTGTTCTGAGAAATCAGTGAGGAAATACAAAAGGCAGTGAGAACTGGAGTGAGAAGGGTCAGAAGTGAGAGGCAGCATTCAGCACAGCTGTGGTGGATGACGGCTGAAGTTGTTGAGCAGGTGAGATTACAGAGAGGAACGGAGAAGAGGGAACATGCCAGAGAACCGCCTTGTGACAAATCCACTGCACTGAATCAGCATCTTCAATGCTCTGTGATTCCTAATACAATCTTCCTTTCAGAAAGGGCTGCCTCATTTGATAAGCTGGGCAGTGATTTTCTGATGTGCAGAGCCTCTCTAGGGGGTCAAAATTTCCTCAAGAAGCAGTGCTGTAAATGAGCAGTCACAGCCTTTGCATGAGGGGAAGGAGAGAGGCACACAACAGAGTATAGTAAGTGCTGCTATATTTGACAAGTGATTTCTGTCTGGTGCTATGGCTTAGCCTATGTGGAAGATGTAAGCAGAGGCAAATACAGTTATTTGGAAAAAGTGTTGCTGATAGACATATTGGGATTCTGGTCATGTCTGAATGGGAACGGTAGCAATCAGCACGGCAGTGACAAAAGATGTAGCAGGGGAAACAATTTCTGTTTCAAAGCACAGTTAGAAGCTAAGAGCCCCTCTCACCTGCCAATCCCCTCAAAATCCACAAAATATAAAAATTGGTGTATTTATAACAACATTTAAATGACAATTTGTTGCTCCTATTTAAGATAGGGGTAGATTTGCTTGACTCCCAAAATAATTCTTTTTAAATTCAGTGATGAGATAGGAGGGTGAGAGAGCTGAAAACAAGCTTATTTGTGCCATTGTTTTAACTATATATTTTGCTTCTTCCCTTTTTTTGCAAGCAGTACAGGTATTTCTGCAATGCACACCTTCCACACACAAGGGTGCAATGGCCTCACAGCTCAGCTGCTATTAGGGATCAGCAGGCTGCACATGCAGCATGAAGTGTACCAAAAAAAGCAACCAAACAAGGTTGGCCCAAAGGACAGAACATGTCTCTCCTGTAGAATTTGCAATTACAATCATATCTTCTACAGAGCTGTACATCCAGGCCAGGGAGACAGTACAAGTAGAATTTTTTTTTTTTTTTTTTTGACAGAGCAGTTTGGACAGCACTGCAATATAGATACAATTTTCTGTCTTCCTGCCTTTAGTCTTTTTTGGCAATATCCTTCTAAAATAGGGATGTAGGAATGCCAGCAAATACAAACCTTTGCTGCTTAAGGTAATTATCTCATGTATTCTATTACACAAATCTTTCATTTGTCTAAAACATTTTTGAAATTTCTGAATTTTTGTTAAAATCATTAGGCCTTTTACCCAAACTAATGCTACTTGTATGAAACCTGGAAATCTGTTTCCAAGTCTCCCTCTCCATTTCTGTTTGTGGACAAATTTTATATGTATAAAATTTATACATATATTTATTTATATACATAGATAGCTACCCACTTTCAATCTATCTGTTCATGTACTGTTAGCTGTTTCTTTTTGCGCAAACTGTTCTGATTTTATTTTTTAGTTTGTTGGAGCATAAAGTGAAACACATTCCCTTCCAAGTTTTACTTTCTGAGTTAAATAAAGCAACTTCATGTAAGCTCTTCCTGCAAGGCAGGTTGAACATCTCCTTGATGGTCACAAGTACACGTTTTATACACCAACCTTACAAATTGAATGGTTCCTCTTGGTTTCCTTTATGCAGACAGGGCCTGATTAATTTAACAACATTGCCACACAAAATAGCAGCATTTTAGCCACCATTTTCATGTCACATTTTCAGTAGCTACATGGAACCTTCAAGCTGGATTCCTAACATTATGTTCCTCCAGTCATGATTCTAAATTTGGCAGTAACGAGACAGAATTCCACCTAACATACCCAGAAAGTATTCAATGTATATGAATTTTTGATCACATTTTAAAATTTTTCCTTCCTTGAATGGACAAAGTATCAAGCATTATTCTTTTGCAGTTGCTACAGGTAATTCTATTGACCTTTCTTTTTCCTTTTCTTTTTTTCTGAACATCAGAAGATTGATAATGAAACCAATCTCAATATCAGATTTGATATCCGATTAGATTTTAAAATGCTGTAGCTGTGCTATGTAAGTTTTTGCTATAAAAGCTTCATGAGTAACTGGTTTTGTTCTGGCAAAAAATTTAAAGTCACTAGTCCTACCATCAGTTTTAAGATCTTACAGTGACCTACTCATTTAGTTAATACTAGAAACAGTATCAGTACACAACACCCAGAAGGCTAAATAAAGGAAGAGCTATCTGCAAAAATGTTTCTTTACACATAACATTCTCTTTTGGCATTTCTGTACTCATTAAACATTGCTGCTTGCATCTACTGATGGCTTTCTGAGATCCCAATTTAAATCTTTGACAAAAATATTCTGTAACTTGTGTGGCAATCAAAATGCAAATCTGCCATGGTTTACAAGCACTACTAAAAAGTTGAGAAAACATGTTTGTTATGTAGTTAAAAATGCTGAATTTGGGGGGAAAGAAGGGTAAACAAGAGAATTAGTCATTTAATGAATAACAATGTTTGTGCAGCTTTCACATAAACAATATTGCTGTGATCACTCTTGAGCTGTGCATGTGTCAACTTTACGTTCAGAAAGCACATATGCATTTTCTGTAACAAAAAAAATAATCTAAGCTTAACATCAGCACTCATGCTTTTTTATATTAAAAGGTGCTTCAGAGCTCTAGGACAGTACTGAATCTGCACAAGAGGCTGTGTTGAATGTACATAATCTAGAGTATTACCAAAAAAGACACTCCAGAAGACGTCTGTTACATTTTGATTTGACAACCTGACTCTATCCCAAAGGCTATGCTCACTGTAGTCGCAACACAAGTCCAATCAAATCTGTACCAAGCTAAAAAGTAATCACCTTCTGTGAAGACCATTAGCAGATTAAGCCTGGGATAAAAAAGAAAAAAAAAAAGTTACATGCATTTATCAACGGGCAGAAAACCAATGGCTTGTACATAAGCCATCTTTTCAATCGTATTTAGGTAAGTGATTAGTCTTCCTCTTATCACTATCATCTTACTATTTGACTTCATCATGGCCATACTGTGACCCAAATACAGTAGATATATCAACAACCAGATCAAGTCTGATTCCAGCTGCAGGCTTTTTAAGTCTACTGATATATTAGGGATGACTGATGGTAGGTCTCTTGGCTTTGCTTACAAATTACTTTATTCAAATGAAGTGCATCTATGATAAAAGTAACCCAAATTCCAGAAATCATTTTGCTGTACCAATTTGAACAATCAGAAAGAAAATGGATTGCATGAGTGAGCATGCACAGTAAGGATGCAAATACACATTGTTAGCATACCTTCAAAGGCTGCAGTGTTATGAAATCATGTATTTCAGGACTGGGTTAGAGACAAAGAATTGCTATGTGTTCCTAATGACTTCAGACCAAATCCTGCTATTCTAGATTGAGCAAAACTTGCAGAGCAAACCAAGGGGAACAATATCATAAGGTTGCCCTGAAGATTTCCACAGTGTCATCTTGTCTGAGAGAAGCAATGAGGATTTTCCAAATGAAGTAGGCAGTGATTCAGTCCCTAAACCTCTTGATCCTGTGAACCCTTTGAAAACATGAGGCTGTCTGCTACAGACTTTGTTTCTACCACTTACAGTATACACCTACTCCTAACCATGCCCTTTCATTTACATGATGCTATCAGAGCTTCTTCCTGACATTGCTATGAAAATAGGAAAGATGCAGTTCTTGATTAATCAACCTGAAACCATGCAGTAAGAGATGATCCTTCTCTCTCCTTCTGTATTTTTACAGTTGCTTTATATTCCTTGGAGACCTTCTTTCACCCTCTAGTGTGTATTGTAAACTTTAATTTATTTTATTCTTTACAAGCCCCTCGTTTTTCTCCAGTGAGATTGTTGNGCCTTCTCTTTTTGCACAGAAAGTATGCCTCCTCCATAGGCAACCAAAACATGATCATGCTTTCTCTAGGGCTGACATTGTTACAGACTTCCACCTTCCTCAGTCCCATAAAATATGTATCCTCTAACATTTTCACTGCTAGAGTCTTAGGACCTTGCTCATGCTATGCCCATCGACTTTGGCTGTCACAGGACCACAGGAGTCACTACACAGAATGGTATTCATTTCCAGATTTTTTTAGACTCTGTCAGTTAGACTTTTTCAGAGTTTAATTGATACAGATCATAGTTTTGGAGTCTATTTTATGGGTTTGGTCAAAGTTTTGTACAGTGCTAATTCTATGAACCCTTAAATGCTTTCCACCCATTCATATCTGCAGCTTCCATTAAGGATCTGGCTGTGTCCTAGCCTCGAAACATACAAGTCATATACTTACAGGGCTGTTGAAGTCTACCACATAAGCTATATATTTTCTTAGTACTGTGATTACATTTATGACACCCAAGTCAGACTGTGTTTTGGATATTCATTTACCACATGGAAAAAATGGACATTATGACATCACAGAAAAAGAACCATACAGACCAGTTTATCCAGGAGCTGTAACCAGTGTTGAGCCCTTCACCCTGCCAAGTACTTCAGACACAACCACATTTCTGCCGGGGGTATTCTTGTCTTATGATTCAGATCTCCAGTTTAGGTAACAACTGAAGCACAGACACATGCCCACATGCAGCTAAAATTAGTACTTAACACAGGAGATAAAGAAATCCAAAGGAACATGTCAATCCTTAACAGTTGTCTTTGTCTCTGATCCATTTTTTCTCTAAAGCACTCTCCACAGTGAGCTCAGGATCCCAGGCTCTCTCTCCAATAGTTAGCTATTGGAGCCACTCATGTCAAAAGGTGAAAGCACTACCCCCTTGGTGTATAAAAACATCTGTCTGATCCTTCTCAGAGCCTACAGAACTCCTCCCAGATGTGAGCCTTTGCTCCTCTCACAAATCCTTCTAGAAATTTCAGAACTTTGACACCTCAATCCCATTTGCCAGATTATTCACTTGCATTTCACTGCAGAGATGTCAGGATAGGTAGGCTTTGGAGCCGATTTCTGTGTCAGAAATGACACCCGAATGGATAAACTACTAGTATCTGACAGATACATGACATCACTTTTATTGATTCATGCCAGGCTTTCTACACATTAAACAACTTCAGCCCCAAAGTAAAAAGTTACATGTATTATAAATCATTTACTTCTAATCTTTAACAGAAAGAACAATCAGTAAATCCAATGCAGGGACAGCTAACTCCAAGCCCTTATCCCACACACATGGTTCAGGTTGAATGCTCAATATAATCCAAAAATCATCTCAAATTTCACAGTGGGCTGATGCAGCGGAGAACTAGCCATTACATCACCCAGCTGCCACATAAATTTACAAGGTCTAGAGCTAGCTTGTGGGGCTGTCAATAACAAGCAGCTGGCTGTAGCGAGGAAGGCTGGGGACCACCTTTTTCATTGCACTTCTGTAGTATGAAGTTCCAGATTTAACACAACAATGGGACATGTAATTTTACTACTTTATGCCAACATGTAAGATTTTTCCACATTCATGCACGCATGCACTGAAAGGCATCTCAGATGCATAGGCTCTACACTTCCCATCTGTATCACAGCCTTTGGTCAATGAATTATTTATTTCTTCAGTTCTACTTCAGTTTCCTACGCAGACTAATCTCCCTGTATAACACACAATTCTGTTGCAGAACAAGAATCACATCAAATGTGACTATCAGAAAAGAATGAGTCATTTATTAAGAGTCCCAAATGGCTTGATATTTTTTGGGTTTTTTTCTTTTTTTTTTTTTAAACGCAGCTGGACCTCCTTTTCAAACTCCTGTATCTGCACACCTCACATTGTCTGAATAGCTTGCAGAACTAAACACATCCTTCAGCTATGAGATAATTATTTTTGGTTCACTTAAAATATATACACCAGTACCAGAGGCCCAAACACCCCAAAGACCCTTCTGCGGCTTTCAGCACATCAGCACTTTTGCTTCAGCATAACTGCCTTTGATCTCTCTTTGAAAAGGTTTGGCTTGTACTGAGGCTGTTTCTCCATGAAGAAAGAGACATTTGGAAAACAAAACCTTACACGGCATTAATTAAACATTGGTGCTTCTCTTTTAATATTTTCTCTCATTGTTTTAAAATATATGATTTTCTAAAAGTCTGCAGGGAGGTGAACCCGACTCCTGAGTTTCACATCACTTATTGGCATTTCAAGTGCAGCTGTAACAAACAAAGTAATACTATACTAAACAAGGATACAACATAGTGTGAGTCTTTGGCTGTGGGAGAAAGCGTGCTAACAAGGGATCACAAAATCATTAGCACGATCATTCTAAGGGCTTTCAGGTCTTGAAATCACCCAGCAACCCATTATCTCTCCCAATTCTTGGGGTACCTCCATCCTTGAGGGTATGAAACACCCATCTTCCAGCCCTCTGCTGCACAGAAATTCTCATTTACTTTCTGTAGAGCCAAAATTATTGTTCACTCTTGCTCAGAGTTCTCCTTCCCAATATTAATAAAGATGCTTAGGCTGAAAGTTCATGGTAATCACGTGGATGCACACATAAACCAATACATCAGTGTTTCATTGCTACTTGAGTATTCTTTATCAGCATTCTTATTCTGAATGGAGAACTTCAGGCTTGACATTGCTAGTTACCAGATGCCTATGTATGGCTTATAATTTGGGATCTCATTCTACATGTGCATGTAGTTCTTAAGGAAAAGCTTAAACAGTCTCATTGTTATTCTCTGCAATTTGATAATATAGGGAGTCAAGAATTCTACTTAATCCTAAATAAACCACTTGACAGTAAACAAAGTTCTTGTCCGAACATCCCCTCAGTGCTTCCTAGGTCCTCAAGGTCCTCAATAGAATTAGTTGTTTCTATAAAGTTTTCTAATGTAAATGATCCCTTTTGGATTGGTGAGACAGAAAGCACGACTGTAGCTAAGTAAAAACAAATGACAGCCAGAGCCATTACAGTTCACTGGAGAAACATGTTCACTTACATCTTTATTTAGAGTCCATATATATTTATCAGATCTAGACTGCCTGGTCAGACAATATTTCCACCTACAAAGTCGCCATCTGTTTGATGACAAAGGACTTTTTATACCTGCACATACAAGTAGCTCTGACACCAGAGATGTATGTATGAAACACACACCTCTACAACTACTTTTTAATTATTGCTTTGGTATGAAATAGATTGTTCATGACATAACCATGATGCAACTTGTATTTGTTCTGAGTTAAAGTTGCATGACAGAGATTAAAATGATACAAGCTGATCGTTAAATTATTATAAACAGAAAACAGTGGTTATTAATGGAAAAATATATAATATATACACTTTATGGATCACAAGTATTATATAATTGTTTCCCTCTTACACCCCACCTGCTAGTAAACCTTCCAAACCTCTGATGAAGAGTTGCTTTCAAATAAGGAATTCTTCCTCCTTGCACACTCCCACAAAAATTAGATGATCCAAGGTCAGTTATGGGTGTTATTCAATACTGAGCCAAGGTCCAATTTATACTATAATATATCATAATTTTTCAGTGTCAGAAAAGTCAGCACTGTTATTTGATTAGCTGAATCCATTCCAATCTGAAAACGCCTCTGGCTTCAATATTCTGACAAGATTGTCATCTCACTGAACTCTGAACAATACATGCATTGACTCCGAAAGGAAAGGCAGTTTAAGTTGCTTGTGTGATTAAGGGAAAACAGAACCAGACGTGTAGCATATATATACAATTAAAATTAGTAGAGTATCTTGGCATGCATGTAAACAAATATCATAGCTTTCAGACTGTAGATATCAAAAATATGAGTCTCTAAGCAGGAATGTATTTGTGATACATTATACAGCAACACATCATTTAATTCACAGCAAGAAATCTGTTTCAGTGAATTTCACATATACAGCTCCATTGAAATTCAGTTTTAGAATCATTCCCCAAGCACATCGGAAAGCAGGTATACAGGCTTCAGATCTCACTAAAAGGTACAGCAAAGGACACAGAGTTGGATTATCCACCACCGTACGCTTGCCTTCCAAACTGATATGCTTACCTTTCACGGCCTTTCCTCCTCTGGGATTGCGAAAGACTGCCAACTTACCTAAGGTGACACTTGTATCTAAACAATAAACACATAACTCAGCTGTTCCACCAGTAGGATCAAAACAAGTTTCTTTAATACAGTGATAAATCGCAAGTGTTTATTAGCCTGACATCAAATAGCAGCAGATTTGGCATGTGTTAATTCATTGTTTGTCTGAAACTGAGGTGCCTGTTCCAAAGCATGTCACATACAGCTTTAACCCACCACTGGAGTTCAGTTTCCAACTATTTTGGTGTTTGGCCAGAATAGTGAGGGGGAAAGGCTGAATTTTCTTCCTCTTAGGCTTAGAGAAAATATAGTGGTAAGGCACTCTCTCAGACACGTGGCATTTCACAACACTTCTAAGTTATACACTAGAAGACCTTGTAAGCATTTGTCTGCCCACAGCACTTCTCAACAATCTGATCGATGCATCCTTGAACAACTTCTAGAGCCCTGCCAGACTGGTAAGTATAGCTAAAAGGAGGCCAAGACTGGTATGTTCAATAACACCATAATTACTGTTATAGCTTCTTTACTGGGGATGGATGCAGAACCAGCACAGCTGCAAACCAAGCATGACTTTAATTCACTGACCAAAAATCTTAATTTTCCAAAAACAAGCCTATGAGAATATACTGAAAAAAAAAAAAGCAGTCTGAAAAATAGCACACTTTGTTGCTGACAAGGTGGGTCCAAGTAATTACTCTCATTTTTTTGACATCATTAGTTCATATCATGCTGTGATTACGTAGGACTACACTGCATACATACATACAAGCACACACATAAGTACACAAGAAGCTTCTGTGGACAAAAATAATTTTAAATCTAAAAAAGAACATGATTGAGTTTGCTCTTTCTTCTTAACTTGAAACACTTAAAGCTTCTACCCCAAACATTATCAATATTGACTAGGAAGAGAATCCATCAACTGTTTTTTTCAGTCAGCTGAAATTAGCCAACAGTCAAATAGACTATTTTTTCCTGAAACATTGTTGGAATCATTAGTGGATTTTATAACAGTGGCCTAACATTTCAAGTCAACTGCAGCCCCTTTTTCAAAAGCAAAACACAAGTTACCTACCAATTTTAAAAAGTTAATACTTAACAGCATGCATGTGGTGGTTGCACAGAGTGTAATGTCATGAATGGAATGGAAAAGATGATTCTGTAATTCATACAAGACAATACGGACCATCCTCTTCCTCAAAAACAGCAATAACTGTAGCATATACAGTGAGGTGTATGCCCATTACCCCCCAAGTGAAAACCTTAAATTTGAAATTCATTGTCAGAGTATGTACAGAAGTCTAGCTTTTTTATTTGTTACAAGATGGATTTATATCACATTGTGTTTTTTAATCAAAGCTTCAGCAGCCTCTTTTGCTCTTTCCCTATATATAAAAACAACCATCCTTCGTCTTTTATTCACATTATGTTGCAAAATACTGCTTTGTTTTAGTGTTGGAAGATTGGAAGGTGAAATGGAGGTCACCCAGTTCCCTGAGGTCAGCCAACACTAATAACACCAGCCTCTGGAGAACACCAGCAGTGTCCCATTTCTCTCAAGGTCAAGCAACTGCTGCAATCATTCAATGACGGACTAATAAGACAATTCACAGGTCCTTTTTTCTTCAGGGTTAAAGGACATGCGGCCATGCTGTTCCAATGGTTTTAAATTCTTGTAAACAAATTTCTATTCACAGAAAGAGCCTTTTAAAAGGATGGAGAAATAAGTGTGGTAGCTACAGTAACATAACCACTAGGAAGGGTGGGGTTTTTTTTTTTGCTTTTCAGTAAAGATCAGCTAATAATTATTAAATACAGGTAACATATAATGAAATCTGTGCACTTGGACCTTAAAGTCAACACATGCTTGTGAGAGTAAAAAATAAAACCAACTAACTATGTTAATTCATTTGTTAAAACTGTGCACATGCTCCTGCCCTACCCAGAATCTTGGTTACCTGTATCCATGCTGGGCACATGCCTAGAGCCTGGCCCTTTACATCATACAGCCTCCCCACCCACATCCCTCATGCAGACCCACTTGAGCCAGCCTCTTCCTTCTCAGAGTTTTTCCGAGCCCTGTTTTCCAAAGTCCCTGTATAGCATCCAGATCTAAACCGCAAACTCCCTTACTCCTCCCAACCCATTTTCCCCTTCAGCCTGACCCATATCTCATTCCATATTAGCCTCCCTATTCACATATTATCCAGATACAGACTTTTCCAAACAGCCATGCACAGGCAACTATACATAGAAAACTGTATAGTTTCATAGTGTCCATGAAGGAAATGGGCAAATAGTAGCCTGAACTTTGGATATCAGTAAATCCAGCATCCATCTCTAAGCCACTGAGGATAATTTAATCCACTTCAGTAAAAATGGGATGAATCAAAACCCAACTCTCTGCACAAATGCACTTTTGCATTCACCAATGGTTCCCAAAAACCTGTGAAAACTCCCAAAGTACTATGAGTATCAATGTATCTAGATGTCAACTAAATTTAGAAAAGCTTAAACAAAACAAAGCTATCTTCCTGTCTGCATGAAAAAGTTAAAGTATTTCATTAAAGATATTTCATTTTTGTTTTATAGTACAGTATCTTCAGTATGACCACTGCTGAATGTGAAGTTAGACAATTATTTAAAAAAACCCTAGAGATAAGAATATTGCCAATCTACTTCGATTATCTTTTAGCTTAATATACATACATATCCGTATGGAATATATCATGCTGTTATGCAAAAATCATAACCCGCAAAGCCATAATCCGCCAAAGGTGGTCTAAAGGGATCTACAGTAATCTTGAGTAGGCATAGACTTGTATGAACTGCAATAAAACCTCTAAGTTTTATTATGTCCTTCAGGACACTGGTGTCACAAAACACCATAAGCAGCTGTATGTGAAAACAAGATGCTGGTATTATAGCATGATGACTCTCAAATTTGGAGCAAAACTGCTTAATTTGCTTTCTCTCTTGCAAAGTATTTGGGTTCTTATTTCACCAATTTACTTGGAACCTATGGAGAGACTTCTGGGCATCTCTGTCAGAAGACATCAACTTTACAGTTCTGCTCTGAAGAAATGTAATGCATGGTGGAATTAATTATTCCAGTCAAGACATGATTACTTGCTCTGTGAGTGTGCAATCTTGCAAAGAAAAGCTTATCTTCATCTTTTCCTTTTCTTTTTTCTGTACTACAACAGACAGCAATTCACATTTTTCCCCTTTCATTTTTTTAGTGCAATGTACTTATTTAAAGAACAGCAAAGAAAGTTCATGTTACTATTAATGTTAAAATAGGTCCAAGATCTGAAGGTAAAGCATTTTTGGTCTTGTGTTTCATGTATCTAATTTGCAATTTTCTGTAAGACTAGGCATACGAACAGTAGTTCAGATGTTTCTGAAGACAAAATCATTAACAGAATGGAGAAGACAAAAGGTGAAGTCTTTTAAAGGAAATTCTAAAATGATCAAACAGTGCTAAATGTAGATAGAATTAACTGTATACAAAAAAATATGAGGGAGGTAAGAAATTTCTATTCTATATAAATGGCTTTTAAAAAGGAAATGTTATTATTAGCACTCTTCTACATTATGTCCACATAACCAGAAAGCACAAATCCTCTCTGAGAATATACATGTCACAAGAGGACAACACATTATCTACAGCTGTAGTTCCTATTAGATGTTCACTTAACATGTTAAAAAAATGGCTTTTCAATGGTGTGCATCCACTTTATGATATCTAATTCCGATCCTCCCATGACAGTTCTCTCTGGGGCAAGTTAATGGGCCAGATACTTTGCTACTTAAACTTGGCACATTAGAACTGACTTTCATGAAGTTAAGGGGACATACACCATCCGCATCAGACCTGTATGTTTGCTGAATGTAAAATTCAGACTGTTATTTCTCTATTTTCAGTTGGATCAGGAGAAAAAAAAGAGTTAGTGGTAGGTTGGTATTTTGGTTTTTGAAACTGGGGGCAGGAAGGAACAAAAAATTACTCATAACTACAGAAAACAATACAATAAAACTAAAATATTTGGACACTATTTAGTCATAAGACTAGCTAAGAACTTGTTTTTCATTTTACCATCACTAGTAGTTTACCATACTTTAAAATGCTAAGACATCAAACAAAATGAAAGATCATCAAAGCAAAATATGTGAACAATTGTCACTACCAGAAACAGTTACTGTGGGAAAAACTTAGCACTTAACAAATATTAATTTCATTATTTGCAATATTCCAATGCCCACGGTTAACTATAATGCTTAAGATATAGTTGATGTAAATGTCTGATAAAAATTATTCATCATCTTCACTGATAATTTATTAATAAATTATAGCACATATCATCCCTCTATATATAGCTGAATTCTCTTGATAGGTAGGTGAACTGGACAAAATGAGAGTTTACATTACAAGCCCAAATATTACAGGGAATAATTTCCACCAGATGGTTGAAAGCAACTTTTTTAATGCTGGAAATATTCATATTTTTCTGCTGGTTTTTGATTAAGGTTAACCATCCAGTTTTGAAAACCTATTTCTGTTTCTCTGTACCTGGAACTGAAATAATATTTACACTCATTATGAACATGTCACAGTTGCTTCTCAGTCTAAACCATCTTTGCTTATCAAAACCATGTATAATTGTGAATCAAACATGAAGCTGCAACTGTAAACATGCTAATCCAAAATTAAAGGTTCATTACTCACATAATAGAAGACATGTTGAAGCATTTCAAAATGACACAGAATTTCCCTTTTGACTACTTTTGATCTTCAATCTATTTTGGCCTGAGGCCAGCTGGCAAACACATATCTTAGACTGATTCCTGTGTATGTGTGTTAATGATTCCCCTTTCCATCCTTTTGCTCCAAATTGTCTTAAATTGGCATCGACTATGATGATATTCAGAAAACAGACTTCATAGAATTGCTGGTTATAAATAAAATTTCAGGTTCAAGAGAAAAGAATTCTTGATACCACAAGGGATTACCGAAGTTCATCCTGATACTATTTAAATATGCATAGTTTAACTGGGTTCATCACCTTTCATTCACAGTATTCCCTTTTGTAAGCACTGATACACTTACTATTTTAGCAAATGCAGATTCTTCTATAAACACTGGATCCAATTTGCCTTTCAAAACCAATGATAATTCACTTTGAATTACATCAGCCAAGGAAATTTGAGACCTGAAAAGGCTGGGCCCTTTCTTTGTTATGATGTAACCGCATCAGGCAATATCACATGGTCAGAACGTTTATTCATGCAGCACGACAAATACTTAAACAATCACTTAACTTCTGAAAGGTTTTTTTCCACTTGCGACATTAACTCAAAGATCACCAATATAAAAATGACACTTTTCTAGCAATTACCATGACAGAAAGTCTATAAGGGAATGCATAAGCAGTGTTAGCTGGAATAAAGTTTGCTCTTTCCAACAGTCATGAAGTGTTTACAGAACCACTGATTAATATCAAGGGAAGCATGTGGTCCATGCCCAGATGCCATAAATCTACATGGACCATATTATAATCTCTGTCTGAAGCCTTCCCTCAAGCAAAGTATTGCTGCACTTCATCTCAAGTAGGACAGATGCTTGGCTGTTGGTGGGCAGAGTGCTGGACCCCTTTTCAGAATTGCTTTTGGAGCATTTGAAGTGAAAAACTGGAATATCTGAGTGTTTGGAAGAATAAGCAGCAAAGCACGCATGTTCCTCTTATGCGAGCAGGTGATTCCTTCATGTTACAGCAACCTGGTCTACTGGTTTGACATTTATGAGATACAGGCATACAGATTTGATAGGCAATTACCCATCTAAGCCTAAAAAAATTCTTCTTAAATGGCCAACTCCTGCAATTTTTTCCAGAAGCTGATTCTTCTGTATTGTAACTCAAATAGCAAGCAAACAGAAAGGAATACTACAGAACTTAAATAGTTGTGATTTAAGTCTGAAGGGGAAACCAAGATTTAATCAGCTATTTTTTCTCATTTTATATTGAAGGGCACAATCTTCAGTATACCGATATGTATCATATCATATCATATTTAGGTATTCTAATTTCCAGATTCAATCAGCCCAGGCTTATTTACGTATTTATGAGGTGAAAAGTTAACACAAATCATTCTGTTTGGATTCTAGTGCAACCTTTTTGGGTAGCAGCAGTATAAGTCTAGTGCAGCCACTGGTAAATCACTAAAAACCCCCTGAAAGCTTGTTTTTTACTACTCCAGTTTCATATGTTGGAATAAGTACAATGATAAAACTAAATGGGACTTTAAAAATTGGCTTATTATTCTGACTTAAACATGCAGAGAAAACCTTTGCATCTACTGTTATAAAGATTATACCAATAAGGGATTGTTACTATCATTACTCAGAATCTGAGGAACTTCATTCTTCTCCTGCATATGGACCTTGCTCAACCACTTTCATGGAATTTACAAGAAAACAGAATTATGCAGCTGTCACTCAAATGAAATTAATATATTACTGTCCACAAGAAAAGCGAATGCTCACCTAGGAAGCATTTCCTTTTGTAAAGGGACAACGTGAGATCTGCATGACGTTCAAAAAGATTGGAATGAAGCATAAAAATATTAATCTACCTTTCAAAGGAGGTATACAAGTGAAATATTACCCTAATATTCAAGTTCAGTTAGAGAGCTGAGTGCTGGACATAGCTGCTAAATATTGTAGAATTGGCTGAACATACTGAAAAATATTCAGAACTTACCAAAACAAGATTAGCACTATATACAGAATATATCCCAAATCTATAGGTTCTGTATGAAATATCTTCAAAGCACACAAAGAAAACGTGGGTTGGATGTGGGCTGGTTAGTGAAAGAAGATAAGGCAAAGACTGATACAGTTCAACAACTTTTTTGTCTGTCTTCACAGACCATAACATCAAGGTTTGGGAAGAAGTGTGACAGCCAGCAGTGGAGAGTAACAAGTTAGAAACCACTTTAAGAAACTGGACATACAAAAGCCCATAGAAGTAAAGAGGATTTATCTGTGGGTGCTAAAAGCAGGCTGCTGTGCCTTTGAGGCCACTGTCTATTATCTATAAAACTAGAGGAGGACAAAGGGAGAAATGCTAACAACGGGACAGACCCAGGGACCCAAAGGCCAGGTCAGCTCCAGCACAGTCACAGGCAAGGTCATGAAGCATGTCTTCTGGGAAGTAACCCACAAACACAGGAAGGACAATAAGGCAGTATCAGGAAGGTTCAAAATTGATTTACCAAGGGAAGATCATTCCTGCACATGAGAGGAGAAAACAGTGCAATATAACTTGGCTTCAAGGCAGCCGTTGATGCTGCCTTCCACAGTATTCTCATTAATAAGATGAGGACCAGACAGACTGCTAGATGGCTTGAAAACTGGCAGGACTGCTGGGCTCAAAGACTGGCAAAGAGTAGCCTGAGTTGTAGCTGGTGTTCAGTATCAAACACAGTTCCCTAGCGATTGATGCTGGGACTCACGTTGTTCATACTGCACTGTATTTGCAGATGATACTAAATGAGGAAGGGTTCTCAACACACTGAATCGCAGTTTCAAACCATAGGCACCTTCAGAACCTTGAGGACCATTCAATGTGTAGTCCGCCCTTTCTAATTCACCTGAGTATCCTCAGGTGAATAACAACATTCTGTACCTGCAGGATTCTTTTTACTAAAAAGCATTTAATACAAATTTAATACTGTTTGCATTCGTGCATGGAGAACAGCTGTGGTAGTGTTTACTTCATTATCCTATACTACAGAAATTACAAGATTAGATCCTCTACCTAAAATCAACAACCCAGAACCACTTTGTAATTTGTATTAACAGTTTTCAGCCAATAAAACCTGTTTCCCAGAGCTGCTCCTGATTTACATATGCTTTCAGGTCAGCGAAAAGTACATATATTTATAGTGAGTGAACTGTTCTATTAGAAAGGCTGGTTCCCGACTTATTTACACTGGTCTGTAACAAACAAATTCCAAAGAGGCAGCTAAAATCAAATTTGTAATAGAACTAACCTTCACTTGTGGTTAGTAAGCCACGTTTGAGTTCCACATAGGAAAGGAGGAAAATGACCACAGAATCATAGAATGGTTTGTGTTGGAAGGGACCTTAAAGATCATCATAGTTCCAACCACCCTCTCATGGGTAGGGACAACTTCCACTAGACCAGGTTGCTCAAAGCCCCATCCAACCTGGCCTTGAACACTTCCAGGGATGGGGCACTCACAACTTCTCTGGGCAACCTGTTCCTGTGCCTCGTCGCCCTCAGAGTAAAATATTTCTTCATTGTATCTAACCTAAATCTACCCTCTCTCAGTTTAAAGCCATCACCCCTTGTCCTATCACTACATGCCCTTAAAAAAAGTCCCTCTCCAGCTTTCTTGTAGGCCCCCTTCAGGTACTGGAAGGCTGCTGTAAGGTCTCCCCAAAGACTTTCCCACCATAAACTTTATTTTCTTGTTGGAATTTCTGAGCATTTCCACAGAAGGTGGATTACACAGTGAAAGACAAGGTACTAAAAAGGCATATCCTCTACAAGCAAGCAAGGAGAATGGTTTGTCTTTTCTGCTCATGCTGCCCTCCTCCCCTTGCCTGCAGCGTTATCCAGAGCACGTACTGGTCTCCCTCTCCACCCCAGTTTTATTTTCCACTCAGCTGTGCTTTGCTGGAGTCAGCTGTCTGCAGTAACAAAAGATCATGTTTTGCTGTTATGCAGCATTAAATACAAGACTTAGTTCAGACAAAAAGGCATACTGATAGCTTCGTAAAATTTTGTTATCTTAGCTCATTTTCATTGTTTACCAGACAACTAGGATACCAGGATGAACTGGAAGAGAAAAAACAAGAGTTTGGTTTTTCCCATTACATTTTTCTGGATTTTTTGTTTTGAGAGGCAGTTAGAGGAAATATAAAGTCAAAACATGCTAGAGGTGGATGGGAGGGAGCAAGGTTTATCATCAGGGTTGCCACCAAAGCCAGCTCTTGACACTGTGACTTGGCTTTGGTTTCGTCTTAAGCAATCAGGAATGCTATATGCTTGGTATTGTTTTCTCACTACCATCTTGGATCATTTTTACTCCACATCACATTTTATTTATTTTTTAAGGAATGCAGACAGAATGCAAACAGATAACATTTTAGCTCAGGCAGCCAAAACCACAGCTTTTGTTAAACTTCGGTGAGATTTTTATCCAGAGGGAGAGAAAAAGTTCAGTGCCGTAAATAGTCTAAATGCAACAAGTGTGTCAAGCCTACAAGGAAGCCGATGAGAAGTTTTTATTAAAGAGAATAAAATTAAAACATTACTTAATTTTGCTTGGAAAAGATTTTTCTAGCAGTGGGACTGAGTATTCCTTGGGTCTACATTCAAAATCTCAAACCACATTAACTATTTTGTTCTGAAACGTCTCAGAATTATTTTTTTTTACTTTCTGGACAGAGCTATTTCATCAACTACCTTTAGAAATATAAATCAAATTATGTTTTGCAAGTAAAGCTGATCTACGACCTTTTTTACCAGAGTTATTGGACAGAATCAAAAGAGTAAGAATAACAAGGGCTATAGAAAACAAAACCTACTGTTTTAACTGAAAAAAAAGGAAGAGATATTTAGTTTAAAAACCAAAAAGGTAAATATGGCAAAACAGACTTCACAGAGGAAAAAGTTTGCTTCATGGAAGAAAGTAAAAAATAGCGTCCATGGGGAGTAACACAAATAATGAATTTAATTCACTTTCTGAAAACTTAGCTTAGACATTAAGTGAAAACATTATAAAACAAAAAAGTCATTTTAATAGCAAGACAGTTAACATACTATCAGATTGCCCCTGTATGCTATGAAACCTCTACTAACACAGGTTTAAGATAAATTAATCTTGCCAAAGCTGGACTAAATGTTCCTCCTAGCTCAATTTTCTACAGTGCTATGACTTTGCTTCCTAGAACTGCATGTTCAGAGATTAACAAAGAATATATTACAAATGTCAGAATCACCATTACAATATATTTTTAATGAGCTAGAAATTAAAATATTGAGCTGTGTGAAGCAAAAAAGTCACACCAACTGAGCTTCCGTGGTAGTCTGATAAGATGGCCCCATTACTAAGTATTGTAGAGAAGGGTTTGACAATAACAGGCAATCCTATCTGTTCAACACAATACAAGAGTGATGACTGATACAAGCCAAAATTCAGACTATAAGGATAAATGATGTGTTGTCCCAGGACAGAAGGATATTGAAGGAATAACAAAGTGGAAGACAGAATTGACGCCTATATACATCTCATCAAAAAGAAAAATTTGATTGAATAATTGACTAAATATAACAGATCTTTCAAACCACAAGTCCTATATAAAACAAAAAAAAGAGAAAGTCACATGACCATACAGAAGAATTTTAACACTGACAGCTGATGAATTACAAGCAAAAGCTAACGCACTGGTCAGGAAACCAAAATGTATTAAATGCTACTGTGTGTGTACTTATGTAATGTACATAATATGTATAACATATTATGCATATTTCATCTTATACATTTTTTATAGTATCATAGTGTGTTGCATATAAAACATCTTATATTTATTGTATTGATAGTATACTATACAATAATTTGTTATATATATTACATTGATAATATATATAACTTATTATTAATATGTTATTTATAGGCATACATATATATGTACATACATATTTTTTTAATGCATATCAGGAAGATCTCAGATCTAGAAGGAAACATTTGACTAGACACATGAAGTTTGCTTTGATCAACCATAGCTGGTAGTGAGCATGAGTCCTNTACTTCAGATATACTCTTAAACATTATTTGCATTCTGTCAGGTGGCAGAATGCTCTTTATGGTGAGGTAATTTTTTTAGTTTATTAACATATTGCTAAGACTCTGATCTAAAGGTAGGCCTGCTGTACTACCTATAAACGGAGAATGTGCCTACCTTTTGTTAGTTTGCAATTGGGGAGATGTCATTTCATGTATGAAAATTTGAGCAACTGCTAAAATAGCACTTGCGCTGCTTGAAGATAATGGGAGACCAATGAATTTGGAAGCAAGTTGGTTATAGTGAATTAGAAGTAAAATTTAGATCAGTTACATAAACAAAATTTAATGGAATAACCTTAACCTCTGCACTGGAGTACAAATGCAACTTGCAGTTACACTTTTTTATATATAAAACACACACATATATAAAGCTACACAGCACCTATCTGCAGAGTATACATAAACTCTATTTTTCTTCTTTAAATTCAGTTTAAAATCAGCAGGAAGTAAAATCACCACAGACTTAAGGAATACTCTGTGGCTGACAATAAAAATGTTGTTCTTTTCATACTTTCTCTCAGTCATTAATATATAAATGATATTCCTTGCTTTATTCACAACACAAAAACAAATTCTTGTCCATTCTCATGCCACTTTGAAAAAGCATTTTTGTAATTCACAAAACAGGAGCTACTGCAGATACTACTTTGTTATTCTTTGAATTTCGACATTGAAAAAAATTAACAGAAACTCTGATAACAGGGAAAGGGTTAAATTTAAATTAAGCGTATTAATCTTTTTCCAAGGCAATCCTTTAAAACTGCACAAAATCCCTTTCAACAAGCATTACAATTTTGCATTGCAAAGCACAAATTACCAAACAGCAAATACCCATTTTTGAATTTTTCTACTGACATACTTTTTGCAACAGACAATGGTATGTAGTATGTAGTGCAAAAAGAAATGAATGCAGTAAGGAAGATACTTCAAGGTTTCATTCAGGTTTACAAACGAAGAGAGTTAAATGTGCCTTAAAACAGACAGGCAGAGAGAGACAAAGGTGGGTTAAACAATCCATCATGTTGATCACATTTCAATTTATTTGCAGTATATCAGCACTGGCTGGAAACAAGTCACAGTAGATGAAAAGTCAGGCAATACTGTGTGTACTCAGAGTGATTAAAAAGACAGGTTTTGCCATGTCACAGAATAGCATAAGGGCTTACTACCAACTAATCTTACTGCTTATGCAATGCCAATGTCCACTGGACTTCTAACTTCACTGTGTACCATTTTATAGCAATTGCTACAGTTGAAAAAAGAAGATCCACAAACATTTGATTCTAAGCTTTAATTTTTACCCAAATAAGTAAGATTTACTGTCAAATTATGAAAGTCTACTGTCTGGCAAAAGAACAATCGATCAACACTAATGCTTTGCCAATGATACCAACACTATCCTTTCTCCATTTGCAGGAATGGCAATTGTGCAAGAGTATCACCTATCAGATATGTTAATTTAAAAGTAATAAAAAGGCAACTGAATAACATTACATTCACTCACACAACCAAGGCTAAATAGCCCACCACCTACTGTTTTCTTAGCAGTGAATATAAAATAAATAATAAGCTACAGCTAAGATGGTGTCCATCAAAATAAGAATGTTTTGCATATCAGAGAATTACATTATGCACACACCCTAATGAAAACCAAACAACTAAAAAAAGAACCAAACAACCTACCCCCTAACGCTTAAATAGCACTGCAGGATTTTTTTTTTAATTTTTTAACTTAAAAATCATGTAACTATCAAAGTGTTAACTTAATTAACATCTCTGAAGTATGCAAAAAAAATAACATTCCAACTTTTATCAAAAGTTTATAAAAGTTTATCTTGAAAACCTAAGTACTAGGTTTTCCAGTTGTCCACAGGTTTTCTGTGAACAACACAGAAGTTCCAGCATGAATTGCTGTATATTTTAAGCCCCTGTTCTTCAAGTATTCAAAAAACCCAACAGCCAAACAGCCCTCATATTTCAATTTCTAGTGGATATTTTAGACAAAGAGCTGTAGTAGGTATGTAAAAATCAGTAGTGTCTTCAAACACTGTCTCTTCAATTATCAATGTCCAAAAAATCTTGGTCCACTTCTAAAAGATTATTAGGAAACTTCATATTCTGTTATGTTAGTTTTAGAAGGTACACATTACATATCCAAGGAAAGGAAAAAAGGAAAAAAAAAAGTATTCTATTTTAAGATCGGCATTTCCAGAGCAACACTAAGGAAATGAGATGCTAAAGCAAAATCAGTATGAGGAGTGATTAGGGGGGGAAAAAAAACCAAAACAAACAAACAAAAAACCCAACACACAAAAACAAACAAAAAAAATAACCAAACCAAAACAACCTAAACCAAACCCCAAACCAAAAAAAAAAACCCCAAACTAATGCTAAAATATTATTTTTCAGATAACCACCCAATTGGATAAATAATTTTTCAGGCTGAAATCATCTGTGTAGATGTAACTAAGAGCATCCCAATGGAACAAAAAAGTTTTTGCTATTGTCAGAGTAGAGCCCAGGTGCCTCTTCCCTGGCAGGGCTCAGTGGCATTGTGCACTGCACAAAGCTAATGCCATTTTCTGACTTCAGAACAGCACAGAAATGAAGAGACAACCTTGTCTCTTCCATGGGTGAGAGTACAAGACATTACATATAACATATATAAAATATGTCAGTAGAACAATTTATTCAAATATTCCAGCCCAGGTTAGCTGTGTATGCATTTCTGAAGGAGTCGGTGGCAGTAATCACTGCTTCCCCTTCCTTATAACCAACTCAAGGCTTCTCAGCTTGAAAGGCAAAATTCAGCCTCAGCAGTGAAAGCAGAGGTCATGGTATGTGAAGGAAGGTGTTCAGATGGAGGAGAGGGAATAATTTAAGGCATCTAAGCTGCTGGCATATTTACAGATGTAAATATGCACAAGTACATGGCGGGGGAGCTGTGAGGTCTGAAGGACTCCGGATGGGTGAAGATTCTCCAAGGTGCTGGGTTGGGTAGATGTTCTCATTTTTAAATGCCAGTGACTGAAGGGGAATTTTCAGAATTGAAATGGGAACCAGAACAGTTGTGGTTGGAATAGACTACTGGAAGTCATCTTGTTCAATCCCCCAGCTCAAGATGGGCCACCTAGAGCAGGCTGCCCAGGACCATGTCCAGACAGCTTTTGAATGTCTCCAAGAATGGAGACTCCACAACATCTCTGGGCAACCTTTGCCAGTGCTCAGTCACTCTCACAGTAAAAAAGTGCTTCCTGATGTGCAGTTGGAACCTCCTGTGTTTCAGTTTGTGCCCATTGTCTCTGGTCCTGTCACTGGTCACCACTGAAAAGAGCCTGGCTCCATCCTCTTTGAATCCTTCCTTCAGGTATTTATATGAATAAGATCCCTCCTTAGCCTTCACCTCTCTAGGCTAAACTGTCCCAGCTCTCTCAGCCTTTCCTCATAGAGGAGATGCTCCAGACCCTTAATCATCTTTGTGACCAGAGCTGGACACAGCATTCCAGATGGGACCTCACTAGTGCTGAGTAGTGGGAAAGGATCACCTCCCTCAGCCTGCTGGCAGCACTCCTCCTAATGCAGCCCAGGATACCATTGGCCCTCCTTGTCACAAGGGCACATTGCTGGCTCATGTTCAGCTTGGTGTCCACTAGGACTCCCAGCTCCTTTTCTGCTGAGCTGCTTTCCATCTGGGTAGCCTCAGCATGTAGTGGTGCCTGGGGTTGTTCCTCCCCAGGAGGTGCAGGACTTTGTACTTCTTGTTGAACTTCAGGAGGCTCCTGTCAGCCCATTTCTCCAGCCTGTTGAGGTCCCTCTAGATGGGAGCATGACCCTCTGGCCATAGATGGCATTTTGGGCCAACAGTGTTAGTTCTATATTAAATGACAGCATGAAGAAAAATAATTTCTCTATACTACAGTAGAATAAGGCACATCTTATGGATATCATTTCTATCCAACAGCCATCTAATCCAAGTCAGTATTTCCAAGAAGAGAGCTTAAAAGAATTTGTCTCACCATAGTACCCACATCAAAACCCCAAACACATTGGGATGGAGAATTCATCCTTCTTTTCTGTACCTATCACAGCAAAGCAACTCTTTAGCAGCCTGAGAGGTCCATAGACTTGAATATTAAATTTTTCATTAGACATTTTTTTTTTAACCCTCCTCATTCTGACTCTGCTCTTGTCTTATATCTCCAAATTCCTGTTTTCCATTCTATCCAACATTTACCTTTTAGCAGTCAAATGCTTTACTTTGTCCCACTTCTGACCCTCTCTCATTGCACGCCCCTAGTTCCCCTGTCTCCTAGTTCTGCATATATTAAATATTACTGGATTCACATTAAATTCAAATTTTTGGATATCTAGTTTGGGTCATCCTGGAATGAAGCAAAAGAGGTCTGTGATTAGATGGATACATACATAAAAAATTTCAAAGTTGAAAGCATAGCATCACATAATGCATTCGGTATTAAGAAGTATTTTATAGTTTGCTCAGAATTTAAAGTCAAATGTCTTCTCATCTTTCTCAGTTCTACATATTTCATTAGCATGAACAATTATTTACAGCATTTTTCTCATATTCTGTACATCACTGTGTATTTGTAGAAATGTAGAATGTCAAAATCCACTGCTTAAAGTCACTAAATATCACTGAATTCTACCTTAAAATCAGAAAGGAAGGTATAGCTTGTACAAACATCCCAAGTATCTAACAAAGCAGATCACTTGCCACTTCAGTCATTGGTACCTTCACCACCAGTGGCACCCTTAATAGAGTTTAGCTTTTGGGAAGGTGGAGTAGAGGGAGATGTCATGCCATTGCTGCTAGAAATCTCATAGCCATGTCTCAATAAATCCTATGATTTCTGTAAGCAGGTACTAGAGCTGGGGGCAACAACTACAGCACAGAGGAAGTTTTTCTCCTAGAGGAGCAGCAATTTACTAGTCACACCAAAGCATGCTATATGCCCTGACACAGCTCTCCCACTCTGTTCACAGATTGTTGAGTGCCCGCTATAACTATTTTAAAACTTGGCTAATGCCTTGTACCAGCAGCTTCTTAACACAGCCTGCAAATCTGGCAGTGTTACACAGACAATTATATAATGGCTCGGGGGGGGGGGGGAGAGGGATGCTCTAGCCGATGCAGCCAGCACAGGCACCACAGCCATCAGCAGAATTTCTTTTGAGCGATTTCTTAGCCAAAATGGCACAGATGAACCAGAGTCCACGGTGTCATGCTCACTCAATAGCCAGCGCCACTCATCAGCATAGGCACAGGGCAAGGACAGCAAGACTCCTCTCTGAAGCGCCGGTTTGCAGCATCACAGCCTGGGGGTCACAGAGGGACTCAAAACACTGGGTAAAATTTTGAACCAGGCCATACACTGAGAAGAAATATGAAAAAGTATTAGATAAAACCTGTGAATTTAGTATAAGTCCTTTATCCAGTTGTAGGATGGAACTGATAGACAGTGTAGAAGAACTGATATACAACCGATAGACAATGTGGAAGTATGGCCAGTACATGTAAGAGCCATTTACCTGATACCCCTCAGTGGAGACAGTAATTTGTGGGTTTCTTCCCTGGATACTCACATTTACACATTTTTAGGAACATTTTAGTAGCTGAAGCTTCCACTTTTCTTTCAGTTTTAAACTGTGCATTTGATTATTTAATGTAATTAAGTCCAAATTTAGTGAAAAGTATGACAACACAGTCAGTTTCCTGGAAACGCATGCTACAAAAAGCACAGGCTTTGCAGAAGGAAAGAGAAATGTCAAGGAAATAAGAGTGGAAACACAGGGCATGGCAAACCCATTTGATTGTTCCATTCAGGAGCTTCTCTGTCTTAGCACATTCTCATGAAAACTGAAATGGGCCCAAATACCAGTTTGAGATCCGACATGTAAACACATAGCCCACTATGGAGTTGTGCTTTTATTTTTGGCTAAGAATTCACTTAACACATATTTTAAGTTCTTTGACCTCAGATATTTAATTTGGATATGACAAAAAATTTTAAACTTACTAAATACTGTTACTTGAGGAGCAGCATAAGGGCTAGACAAGTTTAAAACAACATTATGGCAACATTTGCAAGAGAGATTTAGAAATAAGAAGATCTGTGTATTATTGCTATACTACGCACGCCATTTTACAGCATATGCTATTTCCCCCAGTACCACTCATTGTTGGAGTAATCATTACCAAACTCCTGGCCAAACCTTTCCGTAAGAAAATTAAAAAAAAATTAAAAAAAAATCCAGCAATTCCTGAGATTTGGGTTTTTACAAGGGCTGGGTGCAAACTGGTATGTTAGGAGTTCTATGACTCTATCCCATATCACCAATGTCCAGACATTTCTCATTTAGTACGTTATTTCAGTCATACAATGAGCAATAAGATGAATGTGAGGATGACAGTTAAGAAG
The DNA here is from genome assembly GCA_013389905.1 of Sula dactylatra. Taxonomy (NCBI): domain Eukaryota; kingdom Metazoa; phylum Chordata; class Aves; order Suliformes; family Sulidae; genus Sula; species Sula dactylatra. Next base: position 31,509 of record WEKW01010554.1, read on the forward strand.
GTGCACTTACTAAAAATAATTCCACAAGCCCTTTGACACAGGGCACAAAACTCTGCCCTTTAAGAGACCTTGGCTTGATTCCTAGCACTAACGGGGGGAAAAAACCACAACACAACAAAGGAGTGATATACATTTTCCATTCAACACTAAGCTGCTGGCCAATAGAATAATGAAGCTTTATAGAGTGGAAAGAAGCACCAGCACCACAGGACCTTGAGGGTAAAAACTGCAGAGTACACCTTCAGCGCTGTAATAAGGGGACAAAGAAAAGCCAGAGCTAACAAAAGCAAGGTCAAGAAGCAGGGCAGCACAAGCCTATATCAGAGAGCAGATCATGCCAACTCTAAAAGAATGTGACCTTATAAGCATAAGATCTTAGGACTAGAAGATGAATTCTCCTAACCAACACATGTGTATATTTCAGACCAGGTAATTAATATGTATATACAGCAATTGAAGGAAATAGAGTATGAAATAAAACCATTCTAATTTAGATGCTGTTAATGTTACCCTAAATGTTATTAATAATGCTGCACAACTGCGGCAAATTAGGGAGTTTTTTCTTCCCCACTTATCACTAGAGTGTTATGATTGCACACTGGAACTAAAAAAAACATAAGAAAATACAAAATTTAAGAGATATGTATAACTGGGTAAAACAAAAATACATGAACATCTGAAAATATCTTTGTTTCTTTCTCCTTTTTTTTTGTTTTAAACTCATAAACATGGTTTTGGAGCAAAGCCTGAGAGTACAGCACTGTCATTGGAACATTTGGCTTCAACTTACAAAAGCAAATCAAAGACCACCAAAACAATCATTATTTTTCCATTATTTTTAATGTGACTTTTCATGCATTATAAAAAAATACTGCTTATGAATGCAACATCAAATCCAAAATACATCAGAGACCACTGACTGATGCAGAAGAAAGGACAAAAGTTCCTTCTCAAGAACTTTTATTTATAACATAGAAAAAATGCATAGGAAATTGAATAGGTAACAGCATATTTTTCTGTTTAAACACCATCATATGTTGATTCGTCATCTATGATGTTTAACTCTTATAAAACAACATCAAATATTTGTGGATCTATGGTTAATTTAGACAGGGCCAATGATTTCTGAAAAGACATTCTACTGTATCGTTTTACAAACTATTAATATGTGAAAAACAGTCTGAAGTTGCCACATTGCTCTCATTACTAGGTCAAAAAAGAAACCTTTATTGACACTCACCTGGACAACAGTACCAATTGATTTGTCTCACTCACATATTTTTAGAGAATGATAAATATCAAACTAAAAGAAATCTGAATTGTATGTAATTCTATACAAAGTGCTAGAGGGATAAAACAAAATATACAGAAATGTTATCCTTCTAAAGTGAGTAATATTAAATGTTATAAAAATTCTCTGCTTTCAACCCAAAACAGTGATGTTGCACTTATACACAGGCATTAGGGTGTCTCAGCTGGGAGCAGCAAGAGAAAAAATTTGGAAGTGACATCATCTTTAAAACCTCTGGTCTACTGTAATAAACAGAAGATAGACAGACAGGTTCATAGAAAGCATATTTTAATAAATAATTCCATATTGTTATTTTAAACACTGGAAAAATACTGCTTTATTCTTAAATAAATAGGTAGAATCAAAATTTTGTAAAATATTAAATTAGTATATTTTCAACAGGGAAGTATTTCCTTGAACTACCTACTTGCACCTACCATATGCTATTCTTTCCACAAAACTACTAACAACTATATTTTTGATGATGCAACTTGGCTCACTATTTCTTTCCCTACATGAAAGGGAACCATATCTTTATGTTCAGGTTATTACAGATGGCCAACTGTTCTCTTGTGAGTACGGATGTCATGTTCGGAAAGAAAACAACCTTGATGGAAACGATGTATTACGTATGACAGTGGTTCTGCTTTGGAGCTGAGCTAAGATATTCTTCTCACACAGCTCTGAAGGACCTGTTGGCAGGAGTAGTTCTTCCCAGATGGAGCAAAACTACAGCTGTCCTTTACAAAGTGGGAAAGCTCTTGATCCACTTTTTAAGATATTACTGTCCCCAGTCTCATTTTCCTTCTGTCCTTTTACTCTTAAGTGAGCTGCATAAACAGACATTTAAAAGACAGATCACTAGGATTGTTTCTCAGTCTTGTTAAATTTCTTCGCAGAACACCATTCATCATTCAAGTTGCCCTGTACAGGTTCAGGACATAGAGGTATATACATGTGTAATATAATAGTTTATTTCTGTTTGAATTAAGTATGAACAAAAACCTATGAGCAAATTCAGATACATTAGTTAACCTGAAAGCTATTTCTAGCATTTTGACTGTTAACTACTATCTCCTGTGATGGGATCCCTATTAGCGCAATATTTTGAAAGAAAAAAACATCCCAATTCACACATCTCCTCTGGTGATGATTAATTATGCAAACTGCTGCCTCATGCTTGAACACTGACAATGGGCAGTATTCCACAGTGCCAGCAAAAACTTTAAAAAAAAAAGAAAAGCTTCTGCTAGTGTTCAGCATATAGTTTTATCAGTGACAGAGGAGCAATTCTACATCACCAGCTTTGTGTTGCCACTGACGCTGGCCCCGCACGCTCTAGGCCCAAGCAATCACAGTATTTATGACCAGATTGATCTCTGACCCAGATACAGTACTGATTATTGAAGCTTTCATTTGGCAGGAGTAATTCTGACCTACTGTGCTAATAATTTTGCTGATGGGAACTAATTAACAACCAGACAGTCTACACACTGTCTTTAACCTAGCTGTTAACAAGCTCATAATCAAGCTTTGATCAAGTCACACTTTGCACTGGATAAAAAACACGTACACACACACACTGGAATGATGACTATAGTCCTACGTAATGAGTGAAGGTAAAACTAAAACATGCTAAAACACAGACTAAAGTGTCCTGTGTTTATGTATGTCTCATCATCGACCAAGATAAGGATGAGAAATTGAAGTGGCTACATTTCTACCTCCAGGCTATATCATACAGGTCAATTTATGACAACCCAAAGGAGACTTGAATTCCACAACTATGTAGAGTACAGTCCTTCTCTGCAATAGTGCATCAATGCTATGAGAAATACACACTACCCTTACCTAATTAAGAAAAAAAAAACCTAATAAATGCTTATTAGAGTACCTCAATGATTTGAAGTAATTCAACACCCCTAGTTACTGCTCAAACAAACTATCTTCTAAAGGAACTAGTCAGTTAACCTGGGTGCCTAGAGTGATGAGGTGTGAATACTCTCGTGTTAGGACAGACTGGGTCTCTTATAAAACTCTGAAACAATATTTGCAGCCATCTAAATGTTAGTGTCACTGTGCTAACCCACCAGAAGTCATAACAGCCATGGTTAGGACTTAGAACAGAGCTAAATCGGGGCGGGGTGGGGAAGATCTCCAACTGTGTCAGATTGAAATAAAAAGGGGGCAGGGGAAGTACCATGTGTGATAAAAAAAAAAATCTATACAATATTCTGAGTAAATAGTAAATCCCTGTGCACTCTGTATGCACACAAGTAGTGCAGCAATGTGATCAGGTCAACAGTGAAAGCAGGAGAGAACAAAATCATTGTGTTAATCATCTCCTGCTAAAACATTTCAAGATTCAGAATAATCAAACAGAAAATAATCTTCATTGATTAAACCAGTATTTGTTGAAGAAAAGCATGCAGATTGATTGCTCTTCATTTCTCTCTGATAGTTTTATGCTTCAGCATAGAAGCGGTAGTTAATGCCATTTTAGTGCTAAGTTCTGCAACAGCAGAAACTCCTAGGAAAACAGCCTGTATAAATTAATCTAAATACCACATTTTAACTGATCAATATCTACCAATTTTCTCTAATGATAAGCATTTGTCTCTGGCTCTTTGAAATATTAATTACATGTACACTAAAGGTCCCACACAACTTTATGATAAAACTAAATAATTACGTGTCTTCTGTGAAAATTGAAGACAAGCCTAAAACTTTTATTTTGTTCTGTCTAGCACTTACAAACTGATGGCCTGGGTGATACTCTTTAAACAGTCTTCTGCGCCACTGGTTTGTCTCCACCAGACTCACCGATACCAGAGTTAGACACTTGGTTGCATCATGCACTTTTACCTCTGAAAAAAAGCACTAGATTTAAACAACCTTATATCAGGCTCTTTGACCTTTTCTGATTACTGGTGCCTACTCAACCTTGTCAAGATGAATGGTGGATATCTTTGTCCAAGACAGTTTATTCAGCAATCACAGTATTTCCTATAAGTTAGATAAATTGAGTGGTCACTTAACAGGGAGAAAGGCCAACATCAATTGCAGCAAAGGTCACTCAGTTCAGTTATCATGTACTGTATTAAATTGTCATCAGATCTGAACAGCAATTTCATCAATAACCCATACAACTAGAATGACTATGAATGTTAGAAACCGTCCACCCACCCTATGGCGGGTGCAGAGCAGACGGGGAACTCACACGTCCCTGTAAGGCAGCGATAACATAGGCCACTGAATAAACACCTGAAGGGAACAAAGGTTCTCATCCACCAGTTTGGGGGAAAAGGAGACGGAACAGAAGACGCTAATAAGCTGACTATACAGTAAGTCTTTTCCACAGTACTATAAAAACCATCCTATATGCTACACCAAGTATCAGTCTCACTTCTGTGCCTGATCAAATTATGGAGAAGATTATTCTGGGAGTTACTGAAAAACACCTGAAAGACAACACAGTCATTGGTCCTAGCCAGCATGGGTTCACAAGGGGAAAGTCCTGCCTAACATATTTGATTTCCTTCTATGACAAGGTTACCCACCTAGTTGACCAAGGGAAGCCAGCTGATGTGATCTTTTTGGATTTCAGTAAAGCTTTTGATATGGTCTCTCACAGTATTCTCCTGGATAAAACTTCCAGCATACAGCTGGATAAAAATGTTATGAATTGGGTGAGCAACTGGCTGATGGGTCGGACTCAAAGGGTTATAGTAAATGGGGTTACATCAAGCTGGTGGCCAATCACTAGAGGGGTTCTGCAGTGACCCATCTTGGAGACGGTACTCTTTAAACTCTTGGCAAATGACTTTGACACAGGACCTGAAGGATTACTAATTAAAGTTCGCTGATGACATAAAATTGGGAGGAGCTGTTTCTCTCGAGGGCAGAGGCCCTGCAGAGATACCAGGACAGACTGGAGAGCTGGGCTATCACCGACCGTATGAAGTTTAATAAGGGCAATGCCAGATTTTGCACCTGGGCCACAGCAACACTGGATGTACATAGAGACTGGGGAACGAGAGGCTGGAGAGCAGCTCTGCAGAGAGGGACCTCGGGGTTCTGGTCAACGGCAAGTTGAACATGAGCCAACAGTGTGCCTTGGCAGCCAAGAGGGCCACCCGTGTCCTGGGGTGCATCAAACACTGCATTGCTACCGGTCAAGGGAGGTGATTGTCCCGCTCTGCTCTCCGCTGGTGAGGTCTCACCTTGAGTAAGGTGTGCAGTTTTGGGTGCTGCAGTAAATCGAGGCTATAAAGCTACTAGGGAGTGTCCAGAGGAGGGCCATGAAGTTGGTGAAGGGTTTAGAGGAGAAACCGTATGAGGAGTGGCTAAAGTCACTTGGTTTGTTCCATCAAGTTCAAGAAAAGGAGACTAAGGGGAGACCTCATCGTGGTCTACAGCTTCCTCACAGGGGGAGGAGGAGGGGCAGGCGCTGGTCTCTTCTCTCTGGTGACCAATGATAGGACCCAAGGGAATGGCAGGAAGATGTGCCAGAGGAGGTTTAGGTTGGATATTAGGAGAAGGCTCTTCACCCAGAGGGTGGTGGAGCACTGGGACAGGCTCCCCAGGGAGGTAGTCACAGCACCAAGCCTGATAACATTCAAGAAGCACTTGGGCAACACCCTCAGAGATATGGTGTGAATTTTGGGGTGTCCTGTGCAGGGACAGGAGTTGGCCTTGATGATCCTTGTGGGTCCCTTCCAACTCAGGACATTCTTTGATTCTATGACCTTAGGAGTACAAACTCTTTCCTTGAACCCTGGACTTGAACCTTTGCATCACATGATTTTGACTGCTCTTGCAGTCACTCAGGGAATACCCTGCTCTTCCCAGCACTCCCAAGTCACTGGTCAGTTCTGCTGACTCAGCTTTCACAATGAGTAAGATGCGATAGAGGAAATATTTACTGGAAACTTTAAATAAAAAAATATGTATACTATCCAACCTCTGATACAGAAAACAAATTTCATTACTATTTTGAGCCAGTTACTATTGTAAGTAGCTCTTATACTTTTTGTAAAGTTACTTACTACTGTAGCAGTAGTAATATAAGTAGTAAATTCCTACAAACTAAGTGTTAGTAGGTTAGTTAGTTAATTCCTTAACTAAGTGTTAAGAAAAGCCTTTCAGCTTTTATCATAACCAAGTGTTTATATTGTTGAAAAAAACATTATTTCATTATTTTAATGAAAATAAAATAGTTCAGTATCTCAAAAAAAACCCTAAATGTGAAGAGTTCAAGCATGAAGGAAATGCAATACGTGTAAACTGACTCAACAGAGAGTTATTTATAATAACAGAGAGTTATTTATAATTTTTTATAAGAGTTACAATTAATTACTTCCACACATGCAACTTTGCAAAATAACAGCAAGGGCTATGCCTTACAAAACTCCACACCATGCTGTGCTTTTATTTTGCATACAAAGTTGTAAATGGCTCACTGAAATTACACTTTTAAACAATATCCATACTTGGATCCCTTTGATATTTTTACATAAATCATAATCTAATTTTCAGACAATCCATGCTGAAAACAAATATGACCGTGAATGCCTGAGCACTTATAGATGAAATCTATACTGCCTACTCAGGAATCTGCAAAGTAACAGCTGGTGTTACATCCAATCAGGAAAGACAAGCAAAACCATATGGCGTATCTTTCTAATGCAGTTCAAAACACCAAATATCCAAAATACCATCCATAGGGGGAAGAAAAAGGGAGTTGAAATCCAACCATTACTAACAATTAGTCCATTCCAACACCAATAATTGGTCTGCTTTGTTCTAAGTTATTTACCTTTGTTCCTAGCATGACCTCTCACCTATGATATTACGGTCTAACTATACCATTTGATAGCCACATTTAAGCAAAGCAAAATTATTTACTATTAATAAATCCTTGCTTAGGGAAGGTTGCCCAAAATTACAGAAAGAAAGGCTCATGTAAACTTTGTATTTTACATTTAAGATGGTTTTTAGAATCACTTAATTACTTTTTTTTCTTTATATAGAACAATGTTATTTCTAAACACCAGGAACGAGTCAAAAGAGTATCGTTGAAAGTCACGCTTCCAAGCAGGGACAGCCAGCCATCATTCTCCTCTGGGAAACAGCAGCAGAAGTTTTGAAGAAAGATGGATTACTTCAGGACATACAAAACCTGCCAACATAACTGACTCTTTTTCCCTTCCCTTTTACACTCAAAATCTATGTTGATGAGATTAAGGCTCATACTTGAAAGCATCACATTATTAAAAAGGAATCACTCAGAAAAATACAGGTTTGATCAGCAAAATGTTAGTTTTTCTCTTTTACCTTGAAACTTTGTTTCTAACAAAGCACAAAATGCAAACTTTAAAAAAACTGGCAGGAAGGAAGGTTACTTTACACTTTAAGAGAAGAAGCTAGCTCTGGTTGACAGAGATCATAATTTTATCTCTATATTCTGAGATATAGTTATAACAACCTGTCACCAAATCCACTGAATTAATGGCAGAGTACTCTAACACAAAGAGAACATATTGTATGAAAACAACATATTGATAAAGCAGTATTAATAGTACTGTGGGTTTCACTTAAAACCAACCATTTTACTGACAGTTTTAACATATATGCTTCTCAAAAAAAAAAAAGCCAAAACCCCAACAAGTCTCTCTCACACTTAAGAACTTTGCATATATAAATAAATTATTTTTATAAAATATTATTTTGTGACATTGTCAACATTTTCAAGAATATTTTTAGACATTGTTTCAAAAGTTCATAAAAACAGTTATCTACAAGCAATAAAAATACTACACAATAGGTAACTAAGTTGAAATTCCACATGAATCTCCATATTTAATACATTTAAACCAAAATAAAGATTTCTGTTTCCTTATTTGTTCTCACATGCTTACCTTTTCTTACATAATGTTAACTACACATTAGTTGAGCTTCCCTTGAAAATTGTAAATGGTTTTTCTAACAAGTGGAATAAAATTGTCTTTTTCATAAATGAGGATTTTAAATGACATTAAAACAACAATCCAAAACGACAGTGGTGTTAGCTATATTTCTTAGCAACATTTACTGCTCCAAAGAGTGCTCTATATAGCAATTTCACTGACCAGAGTGAATCCAGCTGTCCCACTATTAGTCCATAGCTAAGAATGAAACAGATAAACTCCAAACGTTCAGTGTGAGTTACTGATTAAAGACTGAGTCTAAGGCCATCTGCTAAATCACAATAATCTGTCAGAATATCAGAAATCCTGATGCTGAGAAACAGACAGCAAAGATCTTTCAGCAATGAAAACTACATTAAGTAATTCTATAGCATCACTATAACGATATAGGTATTTCCAACAGGATACTTACACTTAATCACCACAAAATATTTAATATTCTACAACACAGAAGCACCAGGCCATGCTGGTGAAATGTGTTCTTACAAGCACATCAGTTCTAATAAAATAAACTCTAACAAACTAAGAAACTCTCAATTGCACTGGCGCAAGAAGAAATATTGCATCCCAAAATACTCAATATCTTGTTTGTAAACAAACTACAAAAATGTTGTGTTAGCTACTTTGAATAGATGGATGGCATTGAAACTGCAA
>WEKW01010555.1:21934-49376 GCA_013389905.1 Sula dactylatra
AAACTCCCCACCGTAGGTGCCAGAACAGTGCCCGGAGTGGGTGGCGAGGAACTGGTGAGCCCGTGAACAGCAGGGATGGGGCAGGGATGTGCCAGGCCCTTCGGCACCACCGGTGGGGCTCCCACATGGCCCAGCTGAGCCCGGCGGCGGTGGGGCGCGGAAGTACGAAACCCAGCGCGGTGGGGTCAGACGTGGTGTGGTCGTGCCTGTGCCACCGCTGTGGTGCTGCCAGGCGCGTGCGGGGTCCCCGTGGCTGTAGGCACCCGTCTGCAGGAAGCGGGGAGGGGGACAGGGAACAGAGGCAGCGTGTCCCCTCCCCACGCCCCTCGGTAGGGACCCAGGCCCGGGGTTGCCCCGTGGCCCCTTACCTTTCGGTGCGCCCGCAGCTGCTGGGCGCCTCTCCCCGGTGCTGGCCGGCGGCTGGCCGCAGGAGCGCTGCCCAAGGTGGAAACCAAACTCCCTCCTCCTCCGGCACAGCCACCTCCTTGTTCCCCGCTGCAGGATGGCTGGACGGCGCCTGGCCAGCAGCATCAAAAGAGACTTTTCATTCAAAAAAAGGTCCCCTGCCACTCGCGGCAGGCCCTGGGGAGGCACAGCCGGTACAGCAGCATCCCGGCACGTGCCGCCGGCCCAGCACCAGCACCAGCACCGGTGNCGGCACCCCGAACCTCACAGGGAAGGGGGGTGCTGGGCCCCTCACGCCATCCGGCACAGCACGGCACGGGGCAGCCGGGAAATGGGTACCCAGGGCTGTGCAGAGTGGGGCTGGGGGCTGCCTGGTGCGAGGGGGCTGCGCAGCAAAGGGGGCTCTGGCCTGGGTCCCCAGGGGCCCTGGTGTGACCCCACAGCACCCCCGCCCCAACCCTGTTCCCTGCCCCCCCCAGTGGGTGCACAGCAGCTCCCGGCACAGGAGCAGGGCCCACGGTGCTGGAGGGAGACGGGTGACTGCTGCTGGGATGTCCCGGAGCCCACAGCAATGAGTGGGGGTCCTGGCCAGGTGTCCTGCAGGGTCCCACAGCCCCTGGCCACGATCCTGGCACACACGGCAGCCCTGGCACAGAGGGAGCTCCTGGTGCCGCGGCGGAAGAGCCCCATCCTCAGCCCCCATGGTGAGGGAGACCCCCGGAACGGGTGCAGCGTGGGCAGTGCCACGGCAGGGCCTTCCCCAGGGGCACCGTGGAGGGGGACGTGTCCCCAGCACAGCACTGCGGCCCCACCATGCCAGCGGGGCAGGGGCTCAGCAATGCCAGCTCCATCTCCCTCTGTCCCCCCCTGAAAAATCACTGTGATTTGGCTAAAATCACAACATTTAGAAGCTGGCTCAGCTGTTGCCTCCAGGGATCGTCCCTGTCCCTTGCCCGGTGCTGGCACCCAGAAAGGCTCCCTCCCTGCCCATGGGCAGCTGGCAGCGAGTGTGGAAGTGTGCGAGAGCTGCCGGCCAGCTTGGTGGTCCCAAGACCCTCCAGCATCCCTGTGGTGTGAGCGCAGTGCCGTGGGAGGGCCAGGCAGGGCTGTGTGCCAGCCACCAGCTACCTGCCAGCCCCCGGGGCGCACGGCTGCCCACACTGTGGGGTGCAGACAGCAGAGCCCCCCTCCCTCCCTCCCTCCCAGCTCCCCTTGGGGGCAGCTGTAGCACCCGGTGCCCGAGGCACCAGCCCCGTTGGCAGCTCCCCCAGCCCAGGGCTGGCCCTGGGGGCTGATGCCCACCCTCCCACAGGAGCTGGGGCTCGCCAGGGCCCGCACCGCTGCTGCCACCCCAAGTGTGCGAGGGTGAGCACAGCCCAGCCACGGGCCGGGACACGGCCACGATGGCAGCCAGGGGTTTCACTGGCTCCCAGAGAATGTCACAGGTGCAGGGCTGAGCACAGCTGCATTTAATCCCCCGCCCCATCCCAGTGAGCACCCCCTGCCCTGGCCACGGGCATCGTGGGGGGTGGCCACTGCCCTCCACAGGCAGCAGTTTCCTTCGCAGCTGGCACCTGCCAGCAGCGTTCCAGGGGCACAACAAACCCTTCCCTTCAGGGAGCCACTTGGCCCCAATACTGGAGCAGGAAGAGTTTGTTTCTGCAGTCGCAGCCCCAGCCCCGCTACGGGAGCACCACTATCTTCTTCTCCAGCGCCTGCGGGGGGAAAAGGACCCTCCTCATCACCGCATCCAGCTCCTCCAGTGCCAGCTGAGCGTGTAGTACCGTCGCACCGTCAGGCTCGGCCACCACCACATGCTTCAGCAGACGGTAGAGGTCCCGCAGGACGTCCTGCAGCACCTGGGCAGAGCGGGCAGGAGAACCGTCAGCACCCACCGGCGTCTCGCCCGCACCTGCACTAACCCAAAACGCAACCCTCGGCATGCCCCGGCAGGCATGGTGCTGCCCCTGCCACCAACGCTGCCAGCGCCAGGACACGGCGGCACCACCACCACACTGCCTCAGGCGTGAGCCCCGGCCCTCCCATGACTCAGTTTCCTCACACGCCAACCGCGCAGTCCAGCACAGCGGCGCATCACGGCGACCCTCCGGCATGGGTGGACGAAGGGAAGCCAAGATCTGTGCTGCAGGGATTCCCGTGGGGAACCGGCCGTTTCCTCCACCGGGGCCAAGTCCCAACATGCTCATTGCTGGGAAGCGGGGAGGGAGGCTGCAGCCCACGGAAGAACTGGGCATTTCCAAGTCAAATCAGTGACGAACAACTCCCATGACTCCCGAGAGCTGGCAGTGCCCCACGGCATGGCACGGCACTGCCCCACGGTATGGCACTGCCCCACGGCACGGCCAAGCAGCTCAGAGGGACGCCCCCATGAAGTCCTCTCTGCCCCAGGAGGGATTAGGCACTGGGGGGGGGCCTTTTGGTGGGGAAGGCATAAGCTGGAGGTCCCGGTCCCATGGGACTTTCCGTGGAAGCTGCCTGGGAATGAGCCCCACAGCCCCCATGGGGCAGGGGCTGTCCCCAAGGAGCATCGTGCCAGTGCCCTGGGACGCCCAGGAGCCTGGCAGGGGCTGCCCTTGCCCCGGGGACAAGCGGGGAGGTGACCCACCTCGGTGGCCTTCTCGCTGAGCCCCCGCAGCAGCACCACTACCACGTGCACGGCAGCTCTTCGCACCTCCGCCTCAGGGTCCGTCTTGGCTATGGCCGTCAAGCAGGAGGTGACCTGCAGGGACAGGGCCGGGGAGGGGGGGGAGCCGTCAGCAGGGGCGGGGGGACCCGGCAGAACAGACGCCCATGGTGGTGGGGATGTCCCTGGGCTGCCTGGGGCTGGAGGATGAGGATGGGACCCCTGCACCCAGCCCGGAGCAGCTGTGCATTCCCCTGCTGGGCACCCAACCAGGGGGATTGGCTTTCAGCGGGTTGCGGGGCTCCGAGCAGCCCTCCCTCTCATGGCGGCCGAGCACGCAGATGCCTTGGAAAGCTTTATAAAAAGCAGGCAGAGTCGAAGGAACCTAATTAAACCCCTGGCAGTGACAGCCAGGAGAATTAGCAGAGCTAGCGCCTTCCCGAAATAGCTGCGTGTGGTGCATTGGCATCTCATCAAACGCTGCTGGTACCCTACCGACGCCGAGCAGCTTCGAGCGGGGGACTGGGGAAAGAAGCCCAAGTGGCGCATCCCTGATGTCTCCTGACCTCCCTCCTGCTCTGGGAGGCCCCGGGGGGCAAAGTTCCAGCTTCCACGTGGGCACGGGGCAGCTTGAGGGCTGCCGGACCGTGATGCTGATGGCTCCCGGCAAGCCTCCCCGCAACCCTCCAGGGAGAAGCCCCCCCCCACTCCGAGAGCCGAGTTCACCCCACCGGGACCACAGCTCCAGTGGCAGCTGCATCTTGCCCGGAGCCCACAGCCCTCGGGCGCCTCTGCCAGCCATCAGCTGCGTCATGATAAGGGGAAGGGTAACGAGGTCTCATTAAGTGGGAGGAGGTGCCATTGGCAGGTACTAACCGTGCCCCCAGGTCTCCTCCTGCAGTGCGATTGCCAGAGGTGGAGCAGGCACCACTGTGTTTCCTTGGGATATTGCTTCCCTACACAAGCGACATCTTTAGCTGATTATAAAGCTTTTAGCCCTAAAAATGGGGGCTAGAATTCCCTGTTTCCTTTAGATTCAATGACTTTTATACTCTCCGCTACCAGCAAATATTGCTCATGGCCTTTATGGAAACCCCAGGCTGCTGTGCCCGCAGCAGCTAGCACTCAGCAGCCCTGCCATCTGCTAACGAACCACCCTCATTAATGAGCGATGGCCCCGCACTCCCCAGGCAGGGACCTGGGGAAGGGGCTGGCAGTGCTGGGGTGGAGCCGGTACCTCCTGGACGATGGAGCCCAGCTGAAAGCCGAGGTGCTGGCAGAGCTCGCCCAGGTTGGAGAGGCTGCTGGCCCGCAGCGCGCTGTCAGGGTCCCGTGCGCCCTGCAGGAAGGCCTGGACCAGCGACTCCCAGTGCTTGAACACCATGTCCCCTGCAAGAGAGAGCGGAGTGGCACATCACGGGCACGGAAAAACCCACAGTCCCTTCCTGCCAAAGCCCCGGCTCCATTGGGAGCAGCCAGATTGGCCCCCCACACACCCCTTACAGCACCACCAAACAGCTGGATGCAACATCTGGAGCATGCCTTATGCCCCGCGTGGGGACCCAGCTCTGAGCAAGGCACAGACAGAGCGTCGGCGGGGACCTGCCGTGGTGCCAGGGACGAGGACGCCGTGGCGCAGACCCCTGGGGTGCCAGCAAACCCCAGCAGCACAGACCTCACGGCAAAGACCTTTGTCTGGGGCCGTTCGGTGCATCCCCCGGCCCCCATGGGACCGTTCAGAGGTGACCACAGACACAGCACACAGAAACGAAGCGCGAAGCCCAAATTCACACGTAATTCAGCCACGCACACCCCTCCCCAATTAGCACACGCAGGCACCACAGACGTGTGAGCCGCCTAATTAGAGGTCGGCGCGCAGAGCCCGTGACCGGCATGCACAATAATCCAGCACAAGAGGTGCCGGCGGCCGCACGCCCCACGGCGCGGGCACGGCTCCCGCCAGGCAGAGGCTGCTCCGGCTGAGGGGAGCGCAGGGCGGCACTTGGCCAGGAGAGCCGGAGGAAAGGAGGAAGCTCTGGCAGGCTAGCTGGCCCGCCAGCTCGGCAGTTTTCCGGCTCTCCTGAGCCCCGTAAGCCGCTCGGACATTGGCGTCCTGCAGCCGATGGAGGTAGTGGGATGCCCCGGGCCGCCCTGGGATGCAGGGACAGGATTGAACCCTACAGCAGCGGGACCCCATCACCCTACACGCAGGGGCTCAGGGTCGCTGCTGCGAGGGGCTGGGGATCAGCCAGCCCCTGCGCCGCCAGCACACCAACAGCCTGACAGCTGTGTGCAAGGAGGGGAAATAGTGCGTGTGATGGCCGAGAGCTCGGCAGGAACAGGCAAGGCGGCAGGCAGCCGGCTCCTTCCATAGCACTGTCCTGTCGAAGCTTCACTCTTCCTCCATGGTCCTCCTTGTTACTAAAGGACTGCACCAAGGACAGCCACTCTTCCTCCAGAACGCAGCCAGGTCCGTGCTTGCGCCCCAGGAGTCGGTATTACAGCAGTCCCAGCAGTGCTGCATGATCCGAGCATGCTGCATCTCCTGCCCTGTGCCACATGGCCACAGAAGGAGCACGAAGTGTTTCCCTTCCTGCAGCTAGCAAGGCAGATGCTCCCTGACAGAGGAGGGAAAAGGTCTGCCATGGTGCACCCGGAGCAGATTTAATGGGTTTGCAGCAAAAGCTAACTGGGTCAGTGCAAGGTCTCCATGAACCCTCGCGCAGCGCTTGGCCCCGTGTTGCTGGAGGCAGAGGAACGGTGCCACACGCTTGGGACGGGGTTGCCGCTTGCTGGGTGATCACGTGTCTGCTGCAAAATCCTCTCCTGGATGGGAAAAAAGCTGCTCCAGTGGGATGGCAAGCAGGGATGGGGACAGGGACGGGGCAGGAGGGAGGCACGGCGGTCCCCAGGCTGCAGCAGGAGAGCTCCGAACCACAGCAGTGCTGCTGCACAGAGCAGAGCGTTTCTGGAAGCACCGGCTAAATCCTCGCTCTTGAATCCTGAAGCTTTGCAACAAAAACAACTTCATGCAATTTGTTCTATAAATACGCAGGCAAGCCAGGACGTGCCAGAGTCGCTGCCCGCGGCAGAGGCACCGCGGGGAGGGGGGAGAGCTGCAGCAGAGGCCGTGCCCACCATCCCACTGCCAGCCGTGCTGTGGGCGGCTGCCGAGGGAAACCCAGCGTGGTGCAGCTGCAGCACCGGGACAAGGCGAGGGCTGGACACACGGACATCATCCAGGGGCCTTCAGAGACCGAGAGGCTCTGCCGCTGCTCGCACAAGCTCCATGGGCAGATGATGGGATTGCCGGCCCCTAGGATGCCCCGTCCCCATCCCGGCAGCAGGGCAGGGGAGCAGCACGACCCGGCCTAGGGAGCACCGGTCCCGGCAGGATGCCTGCAGCCAGCAGAGCTCAGGGATGCAACTGCGGCCAGGGGACGCCTCTGCAGCGGCGGTGCCCCGGAGAAGAGCACCGGCAGTCCAGGCAGCCAAGGAGGTTGGCTCTGCCACGGCTGACCTGGGGAACAAAGCACCCGGCCGGTGACTGCGGACACCCGCCCGGCTGCCCTGGCAGTGGGGACACCAGCTGCCACCTTCTCCAGCTGCAGAGAGCTCTGGCCCCCTGCCCCCGCTGGCCTGGCCTCTGCTGGCGAATAAGACGAGGCATTTTAGGACGTGTCCCAACAGTGGCTGCCGGAAAGGCCTCATCCAGCTTTTACCTCTAAGCCCTACGTGTCTGGGCACTTCCCGGCAGCCTCTGAGCCCAGCGCTGCCAGCCGAGGGGATGGTGGGCTGCTGGCAGGATCCACCTCCCCGCTCCTGCCCACCGGCAAGCCCCGGCCAGCCGCCCTTCGGCTTCCAACCCCCTGCGGCAGGGCCACGGGAGCTGGTTCTCACCTCCAGACAATAAGCCCCCAATAGCTTCGCTCCCCAGACCTGGCAGCATGGCAGAGAGCAGCGAGGGGCCGAGCAGCACCACGGCTGCCAGCAGTGGCTAGCACGTGTCTGTGGGGACTCACCCAGCGCCCGGGTGACGCGCATCAGCACCTCGCCCAGCTTCATCCTAGTGACGGCAGCCGCGGTGTCCTCCGTGCCCTGCACTGGGCACCTGTACCGTGCCAGCAGGACGGGCAGGATCCGCTCCGGGTACTCGCTGGAGAGCAGGGCAACACCTGGGGGGAGAGCCAGAGGAAAGCACGGGTCAGGGCCAGGCGTGAAGACGGCACATGCCACCACCCTCGGCAGAGGAACCACCGGCACTGAGCCATCCCGGCGCCCTTGGTGCAGCCGTCACCCGCGGGACCCCCTGCACTGCCCTGGCCCCGCAGCACATCCCGAGGCCCAACACACAAAGTCGCAGTGCCGGGGCAGCCCAGCACCAGGTCCGGTTTGGTGCCAAGCTGAAAGATAAGTAACTGAGCGGTTGGCAGCAGGTGCCCACTAATTGCCACTGGTTAATGTTCATCGACCTAGTGTCGACTCAGCACAGCAGCCATCAGACGCTGCGGGGCCCATCCCCAGGCTGGCACAGCTCCGGGGCAGCCGAGTACCGCAGGTGATGCTCGGGCGCAGTGTCTGGCCGCTGTTCTCAGCTCCCGGCCATTGGGCACATGATGCTGGTGTGTCCTCGTCCCTCCCAGGGCTCCACAAACCCCCTGGGTTTGCCTGGCCCAGGCTGGGAGCCAGAGCCCAAGCGCACCCCATGCCTGCCGTGTGTCCCTGGGGATGAAGAGGGGTCGGACCCTGGATGCAGGGCATGCACTGGGCTGCGCTGCAGGGATGCGCTGGCTTTGCCATCCCTTTAGAGAGCTGCCCGGAGCCAGCAAGTCTGAGCAGGGCATCACAGGCAGCGCCAGGTGAAAAACCATGCTGGGGGCAGGCACCAGGCAGGGCTCCGGCAGCGCCGGGCTCCCCGGGTGGCAGGCGCCTCTCCGATGGGGAAAGGCAGCTGCTCTCCAGGGAAAGGGCGAGTGGCAGAGGTTGCCTTGGCAGTGCCAAGCGCTGAGTCAGGCTGAGCGCCAGCTCCCCTGCCCTCGAGGAGCAGCTGCCTTCACCTCCAACCCCATTCCCCGGTTATCGGAGGGTGCCTGGTGTGGGTTACCCTCCGCAAGTCCGGGCACGTCTGGCAGGGCAGCGACCTCTCCTCTGGCATCACCTCACCGGAGCCCGGCTTGGCGATTCCCAGCAGCGCTGCGACAGCCAGCTCCAGTCCCAGCACCAGCACGGCCAGCTGGCGGGCAGCCGAGGCCAGCTGGGGCAGCGGGGAGCCCGACCGGGGCAGCAGGGAGCCCACCTGGCACACACGGCAGCACCACGCACGGCACGCCGCAGGTGCTGCTGCCAATGCGGCGCGGGCTGGGTGAGTCACCGCCACAAGGAACCGCGTCAGGGTTAATCACAGCCACAGCCGGGCTGCGAAACACGGAGGCAGCTGCACAGGGTGTATTAATCACCCGGGGACGGTTGAAGCGTTTGTGTTTCACCTGCAGGGCAAGGACAAACCCGTCCCACTCAAGACCGTACAGGCAGAGGAAGCACAGCGATAAGCTCCTTTTCCAGCTGCTGCTGAGGGTTACCTTCCCAGCGGCGGCCGGGGCTCCCGGAGGTGCCGGTATCGCTTCAGGTCATGGGAATGGCACCTCCCTTGCAAGCAACCCGGCGCACCGCGACCTGCTGGCACAGCCATTGCACAGGTCGCCCCCGTCATCCCGGATGCGGAGGCACCTGCCTGCAAATCCCAACGGGCAGCCCAGTGCCATGGGGTTGCGCCGAGCATGCCAGAGCAAGCACAGACCTGAGGGTTTCCTGGGAAGCAGCATGAGCAGCGGTAGCTCTCAGTGACCCCAGCAGCAGCTCGTGCAGGGAGGAGGGCAGCGAGCAGAGCAGCACGCTGCTGTCCTGCCAGCCTGCTGCTCCCCACATCCTGCCTGCAGAGCCAGGACCGGCCCTGGGGCCGGGTGCGTGCCCACTGCTCCCCCCAAAGCAGGGCAAATTGTTAATTTGCAAGGCCACGAGATGCGATGGATCATGGAACCGACACGGAAAAAGCTGCCGCGGTTCCACTTCCACAGGACTGGCCGGCACTGGTTGGTAGTTACCGCCTTGGCCATGGGGAGGGGCATGGCAAAGCCCCGAGGGAGCACCAGTGGGTCCCCACAGCCCTGGCTCCTCTGCCAGCCTGAGCTGAACAGACCAGCAAGACAAAATGTGAGCCGGGTGCGGGTCAGGGTGCTGGGGCTGTGCCCACACCACGCTGAAACCGCAGCCCCAGGCTGGCGGCACGGCCCTGGCACAGGGACGGTGACCCGGGTGTCATCCGGCCAGGGGATGCCCCGAAGGTGAACCTGCCCAGGGCTCCGACGAGGAGGCGCTTGTGGTCTGTGCACATCAGCAGTTCAGTCAGAGGGTAAATGAACTAACTAACCACTGAGTAAGCAAAACTGGGAGACGAAGCCCGCCGGCTTTGGGAACACAGCGCAGAGCCCGCACGCATCTTCAGGCTCAACCGAACAGTGTGAAGACGTGCTCCAGAAGGGCAGGAGATGCCGAGCCCTGTGCCTGGCTGCAGCTCCACTGCTCTTCACCCTCGCTGCCCAAAGCCCACCCCAGCACAAAAACATTCTCCTACGAAGTGCTAGCACTCGCCCCAGCGGGGCATCGCTCACCTTGGATGGCCGAAAGGTAGACGAAGGCGTCCTCATGCTGCACGTTCTCCAGGAACACCTGCGAGGAGGGGGGAAGCGCCGTCGGCAGCAGCCCCACACCGGGCCGACAGCGCATGGTGGCAGCCCTGGTTCCTCCTGCCTGGCACCTTCAGCCGACGGTGACAGCAAGGTCGGGGGGCTCCAGTAATACGGCCCGTCCCCAGGCCGCCGGCATGCTTAGCCCCAGATCCATGCCCCAGCGCAGGATGGGGACAGTGGTGGGAGGCTGGTACCTGTAGGAGTTTCTCCTGAAGCCGAAGCGCCTCCGGATCCCGCTGCGTGATCAGGCTGGAGAGGTGGCGCAGGGCGGCTGCCCGGCTGGGGGGCTGCGGGTCGTAGGCCGATACGAGGAGCTCCTGGAGGTCAGCCGGGGCTGGGCTGTCGGCACACAGGGCTGGAGTGGGACCCGTGGTGCCAGGCTCACAGCTCACACTCTGCTCTTCGCTCCTCTCCCAGGGAGCTGAGGGGCTGCTGCGACCGTGCTGTGACGGTGCCCTGCCACCCCCTGGGCTTGGGGCTCCGCTGGGGATGCCGGCAGGGCTCTGCGCTCCTGTCCCCAGCTTCTTCCCCAGCACGCCATCAGCAGCGGCGCCCACAGTCCCGGGGGAGAAGGCCCCGTGGGTGCAGATGGCGATGCGCAAGTCCGCAGCCAGCTCCTGGGTGAGTGGCTCAGGGTAGGTGCGGGACAACTCCTCCAGCAACGGCACCAACCGCTTCAGCACTGCGAAGTCGCTGGATTGCAGCTGTGGCAGGGAGAGAAGCAGCATTAGCATGGCCGGAACAGGAGGTTCGCTCCCCAGGATGGTCCTGGCATGGCAGGCAGGCAGCCCAGAGATGCACGAGCCCCAGAGGCCGTTTCGTAGCCCAAGCCAGAGTGCCAAGCCAGCCGCATTCCATCCCCATCCCACGAGCTGGGCTCCAGGTGCCACGAGCTGCTCTTGGGGACAGCGATATCCCATGGCCCCAGCGCTGATCCCAGCTGCAGCATCTCCGGCAGGGCAGCAGCCGGCAGCAGGCACGACCTAACCGGTCCGGCCTGGTGGTGCCACGGGAGAAGGTGGGAAGGGCAAGAGCCCAAAGGAGAGTGGTGCCGGTGTGGGACCCTTGCACTCCAGCACCGTCCTGTCAGTGCCGTGCAGGGCTTGCCTTCCATCCTGCCTTCCGTCCTGCCTGGAAGGAAACTCCAGGCAAGGCAGCTGCAACCTGCCCCAAGGCTGCAGTCCCCGAGGGGGAGAAGTTCCTGTCCTAAATTGGATTTAACTGCTAATCCCAGAAGCAAAATCTGGGCTGTAAGACCTGAAAAGTGATGCTTTAGCAGAGATTTTGGGGAGCTTTTGGACGATTGTGTAAAAAATCCTTTGACCACTGAAACCCAAACAGCTTTGCGCTGCCTCCGAAACCTTTTGCATTCAAGTTGCTGAGTTCAGTTGCTCCCATTAACGCCAGAGCAGGAGCATGAGCTCGCCTGGGAGGGGGCCCATTAGAGCCGCAAGACTCTGGTTTTAAGTTTTCTCCAACTAACGTTCTTTTCCCAACATTGGGAATTTAGCAATAAGACACAATAAATTATCTTCTTCCATTAACAGTTGGCTTTTCCTTTGGGCAACTCCGGGGATGAAGCAATCCCGGCAGCTCAATGATGTAAGTGCAAGCCGGAGCGACTGAGCGCAGTAACGAACGTGCACTCGCTCCCCGATGGCAGTTCAGCTGACACCACGTAACAGCGTAACTGAGCGAGGTACTGTTTTTATAGAGGATTTCCAAGAACAGTACAGCCCACACCGGGAAGTTCATTCTGCTCCAGAGATGGAGCCCGGGGACGCGTAGAGATGCAGAGGATGCAGTGCCGGTATTTAAAGATGGTTTATGTGACTGGACTGCTCTGTCAGCGCCTTCTCAGAAGTGGATTTTAGATTATAAATTAATTAATTGGGCTCTCACAGCTGCCCTGCTGGGATCATGCCCTCCGCCAGAGCCCTGGCACCGCT
This sequence comes from Sula dactylatra, assembly GCA_013389905.1. Taxonomy (NCBI): domain Eukaryota; kingdom Metazoa; phylum Chordata; class Aves; order Suliformes; family Sulidae; genus Sula; species Sula dactylatra. The sequence goes on from WEKW01010555.1 coordinate 33,679, forward strand.
CCAAGGAAAGATAATATATATACCTATATACATAGGCACCCTGGGATTAAAGAGGGACCCCAACCTGGGGAGCACCCTGACCCCGGAGCACCGGCTGCAGCACCGTGCAGGACAGCGCCCAGTCTCCCCGCTCCCCACGGCCACCGAGTGCGCCGGCTTCACCCCCTCACCTGGACGGCTCCGCCGAGCATGGCGGCCACGAGCCCCATAGCCATGGCGAGGGTCTGCGTCTCCGCCGCCNGCTGCCTGCCCCTGCCCGCACCTGGGGGTGCCGGTGCCCTCCCAGAGCCGGGGGCTCTTTAGCTCTCACTGCCTCTGTTTCCACCTGAATTTTTCCACCCCGCTGGACCTTCCCTCTCAGACCCATCCCAGCTCCCTTCCCAGCTCCCTTGCCGTCACCTTGCCCGAGTGAGCGGGCTCAGCAGCGCAGGGGAGCTGGGGGACGGCTGGGGTGCTGATGCAGCCCCGCTGGGGACGCACCGGGGATGCAGGAGGGAGCCGGGGCTCCCGAGGTGGCTGTGGGGATGCCAGAGCCCCAAACCACTGCCCACCTCTCCGGCGTTGGCACGGAGGGGCTGATTTCCCGGGGTTGCAGCCCCCAGCCCCATACTGGGCTGTCTGAACCGGCAGACAAGGATTTAGGGAGCAGGGCTGGGAGGGCGGCTGACCCAGACAGCCTGGTCTATCAGCAGCCGTAGCTGCCAGGCTTGGCGTGGGCTGGGCAAGCTCACACTGCCTGTCCGCCCGTCCACCGCAGCCCTGGGATACGGCGATGGTTAAACTGCAGCAGCTGCTCTCGGCTGCTGAAGCCCCCACGGGGGCTGCAGGGGCAGGGAGAGGCAGCCCAGCATCTTCTCTACCTCCTGTTCCTGCTCCGCTGTGCTGTGGGATGGGAGCTGGAAAGCCAACTGGTATGGGTCCGAGACGGAAGGTTGGGTTGGTGGCAACAACACAGAAACACGAAGGGTCCGTATGAAATTATGCTAGAAAAAGGCTCAGGCTTGGAAAATTCAAATAGGTGCAAACAGAGCCAGCAAGAGCTAAAGAGCACGCGGCTCCAGGAAGGCACCGGTGCTGCAGACTGCCGGCACATGGCACAGTGGCAACGGCCAGAGTTGAGCAGGGATTTAGCACAACTCAGATAAACTTCATCACAACAAAAATCACGCCTGCCCGCAGCCCACGCAAGCTCTGGGGAAGAGCACAGCCACTTCCCTGCCCCAGGCTGGGGCTGCTCCCAGCCACCTGCCCTTGCCCGGGACGGCTCCGCAGGGCTCCAGCTCCTGCCGGCTGCCCCATGGCTCCCTGGCATCGGACGCCAGTGACCCACACACAGCCAGCGCTGGAGCCGGGCCATTTGCCACATGTGTCACTTATTTTGTGATTTTCCTCACAATACTTCCCNAATGATCCCGCCTGGCTGGATTTGGCCTTCTCGACACTTGGCACTGACATCTTTGATCCCACACGCTTCCTGCCTTTCTAACGGAGCTTGGAATTAGTTTATTTTCTCCTTGCCTTTGCTAGCTGCACTGGCACCACACGGCTCAGGGCGAGCTGGCTGGCACCCGGCCATGCTGGGAAGGAGCTGGAGCGGGGTCGGTTCCTACTAACAGGCGTGTTTCAAAAGAGGAGGAACTACTTTGCTCTTACTTTGGAAAACAAAGTACGAGGGCAACAAGGTACTATTGCACCAAACCCCACATTTCCAGCCTCCAGGGCACTGGCATTGGGTGCAGGCACTGCATTTCCTTATCAGCAGGAGAGCTGTTCGCTGCCAGCTTTGTTAAGCGCATTCCTACTGCAGTGAGGAGGGAGGCTGGCTGGGATGGGCTGTGGAAAAGGCTTAGGTACCTTCTGGGCTGATTAGTCCAGAAAAGAAATGCCATCAAACAGCAAGGAAGTAAAAACAAGAGTCAGGACATCTGCTCTCATGAAAGTGACACACAAGGTGAAAGGGTTGAAATTATATTTAATGCAAAAAATATGAACATCATGAATAAATAATCTATCAGTAGATTGTGACTGAGAAAAAACCAAAAAGTTAAAAAAAACTAATCTAGAAGGAAAAAATCCCCACCTTAATCTGGAAGGGCGGAAAAAGCTTAAAAAAATAAAACACTAGGACATATTTCTGTCTCATGGAGGAGAGCAGCATCCTTGGCCTATCAAGGAAATCAAGTCAATCTCATGAAATTCAGTTGTGAGCGTGGGGAAACGTAAATAAAATAAATTGTGCCACTGAAGGGGCCCACGGCTGCCGCCCTTCCCGGGGTCTGGCTTTGGGAAGAGGGATCCCGCTTGCTCCGACCCCATTATGCACAAAGCCGCGCTCCGGAGCGCCCACAGCAAGAACCAACATCCCGGAGGAACCCTGTGCTGCAGAATCCACTTAAAACCAGCTCTGCAACTGCTATCCCAACCCAAGGGAGCGCTCCCTGAAATACAACCCCCAGGTGGAAGTATAATGGCTTTTTTGTCGGGGTTTCTTCTCTGGTCATCGTTTCTTTTTATACTAGACACACGGCTGGACCCAAAAACCTGGCAAAATCCTTCCCTGTTTCCCATCCCAACTTTCTGGCTCAGGGAGCGGAGCCGGTCCCGTGCGGGTGGCTGTGGCGGAAAGGCAGGTGAGGACAAAGCAGCGCTGCCTGCCGCACCAGCGGGCGCCGCAATGACACCGGCTGGGTCCCCTCTGTCACTGCAGAGCGCACACAAAGACTCCTTTGTCCCACAGGAAACCTGTGCTAGCGGTGACCGCCTCTGCTCAAGCCAGTCACAGTTAGCTGGCATAACCAGGTCACCGAGTTAAAAAAAAACCCAATGTAGGATGAGGAAGTTAAAATACCCTGATCAGCTGGGGAATACTGCACTGCCCTCGGCACCCAACAGCCTCCCTGACCGGGCTCGGCGCAGGACAGCCAACCCCCCTCAGCACTGCAGCAGCCTGGGCTCAGCGCGGACAGAAGTGCCATATTTTAACAATCCTTTTTGGTACCAGGTGCAATGAGTCTCAGCTGACCTTTGAGATTACAATATTTAATAAAATTTTGCTGCTGCCCATTCATGAAGACATGGACAAGTGCCAACCGTATGAGCACAGTTAGGCCAACCCTGATAACCGGACACACCACTTGGTGCGGGCGTCTCAGCCGCAGAAACCAGAGAAAAGCCACAAACGGCCTATCTGAGGAGAAGGGGCGAGCTGGACGCGGCAGCAGCGCCGTGCCGTGTTTGTCCAGCTGGCAGCCCAGCTCCCGCAGCTCCCGGAGGTGGCTGCCGAGGCATGCCAGAAAAACCAGGCACCAACACCACGGACTGGCAGCAAACACTCGCTTCAAAGGTCTGACGGGTACAGACGTCTTTAAGCTTTGTTAAACTTGGGAATAAATTTTGCACAAAATAAAGATGAGAAGCTGGTAAGTCAGAGTTCTGATTAACACACAGACTACTCTCTTGGCTTTTAATACACAGCCATGGATACAAAGCTGAAGATATCTGCTGGGCTGCTCCCTCCCGTCTCTGCAGCTGACTCTGTCCTTCCTGCTGGCACTGCATCAGACGCTGTCTTGAGACACTTGCAACTGAATCAATAAACTGCTTTTCCTGGGGATGCTCTAGCTTTCTCCAGCTGTTTCTTAGCCCTTGTCTCCTTAGAGCCCAGCAGCCCCGAGCTCGGTCTGCCACGCGCTCCAGCCACCGATCCCCCAGGGCTCTGCCATGACCAACCTGAGCAACGTCTGTGAACACGGTGTCCGAGACATTCTCACACAGCGTCGCCACGAGCTGCAGGACCAGCAGCTTCCTCCTCTGCCTGGTGTGGTACTGCTCCAGCTCCAGGAGACTCCCTCCAGGCACTGCAGCCAACTTCGAATCCTCCTCGTCCTCCGCAGCCACGTGAGTCAGCGCCTGCCGGGAGGGAAGCACGGGGCATGGAGAAGCAATGGTTAAATACAGGTAAATCAGTGCCAGGAACACCAGGGTCACTGCGCCAGTGGTCTGGGGCGCAGCAGGTCTGCATTACCAACACCTCTACCCTGCTGCAAAGGGCTCTCTGTTACCTCCCCTCCTCCAGCCTCATCTCCTTCCACACATAAGCCTGTCAGCAGGCCAAACCCTGGCAAACCTCTGTCCCTGTGGACGCCACACAAGGCACCACTGAGCACTTCTAGGGCCAACCACCCTCTGGGCTGTGAGGCTTGCTGGGTCTCTGCTTGCCTGCAGCCTTGCTTTTGGCAGTGGCTGCTCACAAAGGCACCCAGACCCCCCGTCCCCTTTGCAGAGCTCGTGCTGACTCCTCACACAACCAGGACCTTCCACTCGGTACATCGTGGTCTGCGAGAGCTGCCCACCGCTCCTGGGTGTCCCACCTGTGTCACCGCAGCGTCCCTACACCCAGGGTGCTGCAAACCCCGTCTGACTACGGGCTCTGCCTGCCAGCACGGGCACAGAAAGCACAGCCCAGCCCAGGCAAGGCCAGGAGGGAACTGCTGGGGCTCACAGTGGGATCAAAGGCAGCAGGTGCCCTGCTAGAGCCAAAGAAGCAACAGGGATTATTCACAGCCTCAAACACACCATTAAACTTCAGACATGCTCCTGTTGTCAAAAGAGCCTGGGTGAATGAGGATTAACCCCTTCAGCGACCAGGGCCGTCTCCCTCTCCCGGCCTCTCCTGCCTGGCACACAGCAGGACTGCTCCACCACGTGCCGCATCCCGGCTCAGTGCTTGCGAGGCATGTAAGGGGATGCTTGGTCCCCTTTGCCATCGGCCACACACACCTCTTGGCCCAGGGAAACCGTTCCTGCAGACGTGTCCTGAACAGAGAGACTTGCCTGCCCTTACCTTCAGGCAGCGGATGAAGAAGTCTCCGGCTAGACCGCTCTTCTGGCAGTGAGACAAGAGCTCCACCAAGCTCTCCACGTGGCACTGCTCCGAGGAAACCTTCTGGTAGAGGGCCTCATCTTCATCGCTGAAACAGGTCACTGTGTCACCACCACGAACGCACCCAGACTCCCTCCAGGGCTGGCTCTGAACTACTCCAAAGCAAGGTGAAATCCCGCTTCTGCCTTCTCTTGGAAACCTTCTTTCACAGCACTACCAGAAAGTGGAAGCCTGGAGGCAACCGAGCCAAACTATTGCTCGGTTCATTTGGTCTACGCGATCACGCACTCAGTTTATTAATTAACCCTCATTCATTAAAGGAATAACATTAACAGAAACAAAACCACATTTAATCCAGCCATCCTATAAAGAACAGGATTAGCGCTGGCTAATTCATGCAGCCATAAAAGCCATCGTAGCCATAAAAGTAGGACAGACATGGGCAGAACCATGGCTGTTAAGGAGTAATTTTGAAGTACACCCAGTTTAACCAGTGCAGACCCCAGGGCAAACCTTCTTCTAATTCAGGTCAGGAATAGATTGAAATGAAACCGAAACAAGCGTGTTTGTACGGGGTTTTGTTAGGGGTGCACACAGCTGCCAGCACACCCGGCCTGCGGACACTCCTGGGCAGGAGCCGTGCGCTCTGTCTGCTCGATAGCACTGCCTTGGGCTCATCCCTGCCAACTAACAGCTACCCCTCTTTAAACCAAATGTCACGCTGCCGAACAGTCCCAGCCTGCATGGCTGGAGTCTAATGGCTGCAGTTTATTCCCCACATGGCCACGCTCTGCCTCTACGTGTAGAAACCATCTGCAAGAGCAGGAGGGGAGTTCAGTTGCTGGCTCCGTGTTGCTGGCATCGCTGGAGTCCTTGCTGCGACAGCATCACCTGCACCTGAGGGATTCCACCGACGCCACGCAGCTGTGATCTGCCACGAGACAGGCTCAGGCTGGAGGGTGGAAGCTGAATTTGGGGAGCTTTGGGCTACCTGGGTGTCTGTGGGGATAAGAGTGTGGTGGGACAGCACTGGCAGCCCCAAGCTCGCCTCGGTGCTCTCTGCCAGGCGTGCCGTGAAAAGCCCTACGTGCCAAATGATGCCTGGGGACTGCCCTCCACGCCTGGCACTGCCCCAACAGCGCTCACCTGATGGTCTCCTCCACCACGATGGTGGCACCGCCCTCACTGCCCGCACGGAACCGGCACCGCGGGTGGAGGGCGTGCACGCTGCTGTTCAGCCCCGCAAAGCCTTCTAGCACGGCCAGCGACACCTCTCGCTCCGACTTCTCCAAGAACCACAGCAGGATCTCCTGGCACGGGGAGCTGGCAAGGAGAGAGAAAGCAGTGGTGAGCTTGTTCTGCCCGCTGCACCCCTCCATGCACACCAGCACTACAACGGGACCACGCATCTCAGGGCGAGGGAAAAGGCAAGAGCGCTCTGGAGCAGCCACAGACCCTCCTTGGGATGCTCTGGGCCGACAGCTCCGATAGCTGAAGGCATTTGTGTCAGTTTATAAGGGGATCAGCAGCACAACCCATCCTTCTGGCGTTCCCAGATGGAAGGATCTGGGTCCTTCAAGCCCAGTGAGGAAGGGAACACTGTCTGAACAGCATGTCTGTACAAGGACAGCCACTTCCACGCAGCCTCCGCAAGCCGTGCCTGGTACTTCACGCCAACCTGACAAAGACAGAGCTGTCAGCTGTGCCAAGGGAGAGGAGGAAGGAGGTGGGGAGCACTGTAAGGTGGTAGGGGAACCCCTGCCAAGGAAAGATGCAGGTTAATGAGGTGGAGTAGCAACGCTGTGCCAGGGGTCTGGAAACCCGAACACTTCCAGGCAGCTTTGGTCTGAGTTACCTCTGCCAAATTCCTTTGCAAAGAGAGAAGCGAGCAGCGACTCTGTTCACCCAGCAGCAGTGTTGGCTCGTTCTATGAACTTGCACTCAGGACTCTTCGAAGTGATTAACGATGTCTTTTATAACAGCAGAGGCTGTGCCTACACAGACCTTTTAGGGAAAGCCTCCAGCACCCAAGCACCAGTATCGCCAAAGCAAAGCATAAACCCACCAGGAGTGTATTTACTAGGCTGGCCCAAACTCAGGGCAGCCCAGGGAAAGCCCAGGAGGAGAAAGGAGAGAGGACAGCCAGCACTGTCCCTGCCACTGTGACTGACACACGTGGTGCTTACCGTCGTACATCAACCACAGAGGAGCTCGGCACAGCGCGAGGGACAACTGCCGAGAGGCAGGTCCTGCACGTACTGGAAGAGAGTGATCCCAGATGGGAGAAGAGTGATCTTGTATTTCCAAGAGCCAGCGCTCAAGCTGTTTTATCCAGTTTTTACCCTGTTTCTAAATCCCTGGTACACAGATCCCTCCGACACCCAGCCAGGTCCCAGCATCACCACTTCTGTCCACAATCACAATCCCTGCTCCTAGGCAGGCACTAAGAGTTAACCTGTGCTCCCAAGGCTCCTGGGAGACACACTTGCCCCTACACCGAGCATTTGGCTTCAGGGAAGACAAAAACTAACACGAGAACTGCTTCCTTGGGCACAAGTCTGCCAGTAAGGTTGTGTATCGTGCCTATGCCTGCGGTTATTGTCTACTTTGAATGAGAGCTCTTCAGGGTGAGAAAATCAGCCTCAGCTTCTCTACGTGCCCATGTAGAGCACGTCCTTTGGAGGTGGGCAGAACGGAGAAGATGAAACCCCAGAAGAAGCTGTGCACAATCCTTCCTTACCGTAAGTATGACACATTCTGCTTGGCAAAGGAATAGAGGGAAAAAACCACTCCCAGGACTGACTGTAAGGATCCCAGCAGCAGGCTCGAGCTGTCATTTCCAACCACATACACCTACGGAGAGAAGGGCACAGGGAGGAGAGTCAAACACCTACGTGGAGCAGAGGGAAGGCAATGGGAAGGACAGAAGCACGTCTTTGCACAGAACGGCTGCCGCCAGGGAAGACGGCAGAGGGTTTACAGCCTCCGTTCCTTTCAGTCTGGAGCCCGTTTTCCCTGATTATGCCATATTCTGTATTTAACGCAGCCTTCAGCACCATCTTTCTCCTGGCATTTGCTTAACCACAGCAGAGCTCCAAGCTACAGGAACACTGCAGCTAGCTAGTCAGGAAGTCTGCTGCTTAGGGGTAAGGTCTTGTGTTACAGAGAGATGCAACAGGCACCTTTGAAGTAACAAATCTTTATGTAAATCTGCACCTAGAGCCAGATCTCAAATAGAGAGATCAGTCGCTAGCAGGGCAGCTGGACTGATGTGTGCTGAGCTGAGCAGGGTTGCAGGGGCTCTGAGGAGGCTGTAGGGCTGTGCTGCTCTTCTCCATCTCAAGCAGCACCCTCCTGAATCACTGTCAATACCCTCCTCCACGAAACCAGCACCCCTTTCCTGGACAAGCCGCTGTTCCCAGCTCACCGCACCCAAGTCCTACCTTGCTGCCCACAGAGCACAGGAAAAACACTCACAGAAGTCTTACGACATTGCGTTTCCTTTTGAATCCTTTTAAAGGAATTGTCCAAAGCCAAAAGCCAGGTAGGATGCTTTCGGTCAAAGCCATGATGCTGGAAAAACTCGGTCCAGAAAATGGTTAAATACCAAGCCTTGCCCAGCTGGACTCAGGGTTTACTCAGGGTTGTTGTGTTCAGGTCCTCTTAGCAGGCTCTGCCTCCCTCCACAGCTTTTAGCTTTAAAAAAAGGGGGGGAAATAAAGTGTCTTCACAAATTCTCCAAGGGACTTCCAGCTTGTCAGCTGGTGAACTACCTGCTCAGAAGTTGCTGTCCCTTCACACCCGAGCCCTCCCCACACCTCTGACCTCCCCTCTGACCTCCGCAGCTGGAGAGCAATTGCCCGCTCCAGGGCTGGAAGTGCCCTGGGGACAGACCAAAGAGCTTTTGCCTGCTGGAGGCAGTGTGATAACCCAGGTAGGAGGGCTAGGAGGGAGATTGTCCTGATAACATTCTGCCCTGCTGTATTGATGCAAACAGACCTTTCCTCTCGTGCTAATCCCCGTGGAGCCTTTCCTCCTAACCAGAACCTTTTGTACACAAAGCCTCCCTGATGAAGCCCCAAGGATGGTTTCCCACTCAGCATCAAATGACGCTTGCTAGGCAAGAAACCCCCGCAAATCTGCAGGCTGGAGTCTCTGTTGCTAATCTGGCTGCTGTCAGGCCTCCAGCGCTATGCCATTAAGGAGGGATCCGCCCCGCACTCCCCCAGCACTCGCATTGTGAACGGCAGCCACACAGCAGCCCTCCAGACTGGTCTCTGCCTGCCAGCTAGTTACAACAGATCATTACTACGCAAAATACTACAACAATCACAGCGTTTAAGAGCTTAGCCTGCCTAGGGGCATGCCAGTAAGCAAGTCACCAGCTTCTTAAAATTGAATTCCTGGGCTGGAGATGTCCTTCTGGGTTGGAACGCGTAGCAGAAAGCTGGGCTGCTGTCCGGGCAGGCAGCGAAGCCTGCAGCGCGGCACTGGTGATACTGGTGGGAACGGCAGAAAAAGGAGCTACAAGGGAAGGTTTCAGAAGAGCGGCTTCCACAGAACAGCCCTGTTCCTTCATTGGGAGCACAAGAATGGACCCCACCTCTCCCCCGAACACCAGAGCCAAGACCTGCACCGTTGAACACCCTTCTTGTCGCTGCAAGGGACCCTTCACAGGAGGGAGCTCAGAGAAGGTGCTAAATCTGCACCGACCTGCCCACAAGAGATTTCTTCTAGCACGGAAGGTGGTCTCTTATTGGCAAAGCCAGAGCGTTTCTCCGATGAGGCCCGCATTTCCTTCCATTTTCCTGAACCCTCCCCATTCCCCAGCACTCGACTGGGGCCTGAGAGTCAGGCTGGGAGAGCTGCTGAGCTTCAGCAATCCCTCCTGCTTCAGCAGCCAGGCACAGAGACCAGCTCCGAGGCCCTGCCGCCGCCTCCAGGTACCATCCTGCACCTGGAGCAGCTCCAGAGGGCAGGGCAGCAGAGGCGGCGGCTGGACACCCAGCAGCAGCTGCTGAAGGATTACCCACCCCCAGTTTTAAAATTAACTTCATGCTCATGGACACCCACGTGTCACGGGGGTCAGCTCAGAACGGTCGCCGCAAAACAGGCTGCTCATTTTCCCAATTTATTGTTATCAATTTACCTTACTTGCCCGATGGGACTAGACAGACTGTGATGTCTTTAGCCCCCTGGGAGATATCAGCAGGGGAAGATGAACTGCTGGGGACACCCAATGGGGACCAGCTGCAGTGCCCTCCCCGTTTCTGGGACACCTGAGACAAGGACACAGCCACTAACAGCATCTCCCCTGTGGCTGAGCTGCCACCCACCCTCCTTTCCCCCGTACCCACACGCTCCCTGCTTCCTAACAGCGACCACCAGGATAACTCCACCTGGATAACAGCACTCCCACCTCTCCCTGCAAATCTGCCATGCCTCCGAGCTCACCTTCAGTTTATTTTTCAGCCCGGTGACAGCTCAGCAGCCTCAGAGCCACACTTAACCTGCTCGCTTCGTAGCGCCCACTGCAAATGCCTCGCTGCCAACCACCGAGTGATGAGCTGGAGGCTCTGCCAAGCTGCCCTCACTGCGGGGCTGAGCAGTCCAGCACAGCTGGCCGCTTGCCGATACCTCAAGTGCCCTCTTTTCCAGGTCACTCATTCGGAAGCATTTTGGCCCAACACAAGAGCCGGCTGCCACCCATCCCACGGCGAGGGGTTAATGCTGCAGGAGCTGTAGAAAGGCTTCCAGCTCCAGCACCCTGGCTCAGGCTGCCCTCTGCAGACCTCGGAGGCAGGGAGAGCAGCTCCCAGCAGGTTCTCCATCCCACACAGGTAACCCTGGGATCAGTACGAGCGGTACTATCCATGCTCTACAGGAAGGAAACTGAGGCACGGAGGCACTAAGAGGAGGGTGGGCCAGCGACAGCCTGGGGGGAGAGCTCAGGCATCCTCTGAAGACCAGCACAAACAGGATTCCCTGCAACCCGACCTTCCCTCTGACCAGCTGCACGCCTCCGACGTGGTAGGTGAGCGGCATCATCTCGGACAGGGATTGACAGCCTGAGGCAACACGTGCCAGGCCAGTGGTACTCCTGACTGGGACCTCCTGCCTGCTCTGCTGTTCCCTGCTCTACAATCGCAGCCCGAGTCCCAGAGCTGCTCTGACAGTACACCCAGACACAAGGGTCCCATAGAAGCTGCTCAGTTTAGCAATGCTCAGAAAGTCTTGTTGCAGCTCACGGAGAAAGAGAATATGAGAGCACCATGGAGACTCCTGGCTAGCAGCCCACTGCTCAGATTCTTCTTACTTTGACACACCAGAAAGGCACTGGGAAAAAACAACCAGCAAGAGCTCACTGCCATCTCACAGGACGTTTTGGGGTGAGAATACTTGAGAGGATTCAGGCAGCGCCTCTGGTATCCAGCATAGAGCTGCAGTCCCTCAAGTGCAGTGCTGCATACAAGGTTGCTCTGCGCAGCTCTCGGCCTCAACTCAGCATCACAACTGCAGGAGACGCTGGTTTTTGTCATGGTCTAACACGCACATCGAACTGCTTGGAAAGTCTCAGACCAGCTCTTTCTTAGAGCAGTTTTCTTGCCTACCCTCAGGCCCAAATCAAGCACGATACCTTGAGCACATCTTCCACGCAGCTGCCGAGCTCTGCCTCTGTCACCAGCACGGTCCCTGCTGATAAATCTTCCACTGCTAGCTCTGAAAACAAGGGGCAGAAATATCAGCACCCCCACGCACTGAGGTGTCTCCAGCTGAATGGCAACCCCACCATGCCCAGCACCAGAAAGCACTTTGATAGTTCTCTTGCCTTCCTTCCCCTCCATCAGGGCAGCATGGGAACCGATGAGCCCTCGTTAGTGGCACTAAATATCACTGCAGTGTTGTAAACTCCGCAAGGCTACAAGCAAATCAAAGCAGGCCACAACTTCTTGACGAATTATTCCCCAGAGAGCTGTTCGGTCAGCGTGGGGAACTGATGGCTTCCGTCCAGAAGCCCAAAACAAGACCATCAGACTGGAGAGTTTCCCAAAGAGCAAATGGCAGAAGCGCCACTACTTGGCGTTCACACTATAGTAGTTTGACTCAAGTGCTAGTAAATGTGGTGCACTCAGCCACACATTCACAACTGACAGAGCAGGGTTTGCATGCTCAGTGGCCCAGCCACCAGCCCCCGAGAGAATTCTGATGGAAAGACAAAGATCAGTGAGAAGAGAAACCGATTCTTCTCCGATGTGGGGCTCGACAGGGAGCAGCCAGTACCTGCTGACTCCGAGCACCGCAGGAGTGGTGCCAACAGGGGCTGGAGCAGGTGCTTCTCTGCCAGCTGAGGGTGCTCTTTCACCATGGTGAGCAGCGTCGTGGTGGCCACTCGCTGGAACTGGCGCGCTGTCGGTTTGTCCTGGATGTGCAGCAAGTTCAGAATCTGGAAGGAAAGCCCGTGATAAAGGAACAAAGATCGGCAGCCCCTTGGAAGCGGGGGCAGGCCGACTCCTTGCAGCCAACAGCAGAGGCTGAGGAGCCTCCCGTATGCTGCTTTGCTGGACATTTGGCACGACATTCCACATACGGAACAGCCGGTCTCCTTCCCATGAACGCATTAAGGCAGTATGCATTTCTGGGCTCAAACCAAGAGCCTGCACCACTCCCACAGCCAAAGGCTGGAAGCAAGAGCTCCGCAGCAGAGAGCTCCTTGTCACGCAGTGCGGAAGAGCTCGTGCGATCAGGCAACGTTATCCAGCATTTCAATCAAATATGGAAAATTCAAGAGCAGGGTGGAAACATGTCCCACTGCCAGAGCAGCAGAAAAACAACTCAACATTGTCCTGGCTCGAGCCAGGCCACACTCAAGCAAAAGCAGCAGTACCAATGCTCTCCAAGCCCGAGCCGGCATGCTGCGGGGAGAGAGGGACCTACCTGGGGGCATACCAGTCGGTAGTAGTCCTCGAGGGAAAGGCACTGCTGTGGGCAGGAAGCCAGGATCTTTGCAACCGTGTCGCATTTTCTCCAGTCCACAGCTGCTGCTTCAGCACCAGTGCCACCTGCTACACCACCAGCAGAAAGCCAAGATCAGCTCAGACTGACAGCAAACGCAGGGCCATTTTTGGCTGAAGCCAGATGTTTCTGGCCAAAACCTGGATTTCTAGCTTTTATTACTCTCTTTAAACCAAGCATCTTTCAGGACACCTGTGCTTAAGGACAGACGGGGAAAAATTATTGTCCAAGACCTTTGATACTGGAAAACAACTTCTGCGAATAGGTGTGTGAGCCAAAAGGCGGAGGGAGCTCATGCTTGGCTGGTGTCATCAGGTTGGTATTGGCCGGAGGAAGCTTTGGCACTAGAAACTGTGGGATTCAGCTTTTAGAGAGCAACAGTTTCCCTCCCTGGCAGGAAACAGAAAGCAGGGGAGCAAGGCTGCCGAGCCCCGGAGCAGGACAGGTCTCGCTCCACCTGCAGCTGCTCACAGCCCAGCGCCGAGCACGGCTCCCACCGAGCCGGCACCAGTGCAGCTCCTCGGAACGAACCGCGCTCCATACACACACAAGGTGCAGCCCCACAGAGGCATAAACAGACTAAATTGAGTTTGGCTGCTTTCAGTCTGGACCTCAAACACGATGGCGTACCCTGAACGAAAGGCATTTGCAGTTGGGAGGCATTCATGGTTTGGGAGATCAGCACAGTCAGAGGCAAAATCTGCGTGAGTGTTACAGAGTCAGCTTGGCCTGACAAAAGCTGTTTCCCATTTCAGTGCTCTGATGGCACTGTCTTTCCCAGGCCTCTCATGGGATGAAACGCCTCAGACACATCATCACAGTCTCCTTTAATCTGCGCTCCTGGAAGCCAAGAGCGGCGTCAGAGCACCCTACTCACCGCCTGTTCCCTCCATGATGCCCCGAACCACAGCCTGAACCCCGCTGGGTCTCATTAGCCTCTCGGAGAGCAGCTGACCACAAAGGCGCCGCAGCCATGCCGGAGCCCGCACAAGGGCCGGCTTTGTTTCTTCCCCAGGAGAGGGAGGACTCTGAAAGGAAACAAAGGAGCAGGCGAAGGAGCATATTTGCACACTCCTGTGCAAACCCTCACTAACAGGCAAACAGCCTGCGCCCTGCCCCGCAGGACTCGAGACAGGAGCACAGGACAGGGAAACCTTTTAAATAAATCACTTCTTCATCCAGTGGCACAAAGTGAATTCGGGCTTAATGAGAGAGGCCAGCCTTCCCAAGAGCATCCCCTTCAGCAGAACTTCCCTCCTTTAATTAAAGCCCCTCAGGGTCAGGCAGCAGCTCTGCCTCATTACCAAAATGGTGCGTGGGGGGCTCGGGGGACAAGTCGGGTTCGATGCAGGTAAGGGGTCCACAGCAGTGACCCCTGCCAGGAGCCAGCACAGAGCGCTGGGCTGGGGAGGTGGCACCGCAAGCCAGCAGGCTCCCTGGTCGAGCAAAGTGATCCCCCTGGGACAGCACAAAGCTGCGAACCCACAACGCGAGCAGCTCGAATGGAGGTGCTTGCTCAGACACCCCGAGGAGGCAGGCTGGCACCGCTGCACTGGTGGGGGATAGAACAGAACAGAATATTTTCAGCTGGAAGGGACCTACAGCGATCGTCTAGTCCAACCGCTTGAACACTTCAGGGCTGACCAAAAGTTAAAGCATGTTATTAAGGGCATTGTTCAAATACCAGCACAGGATATCAGCTCGGGTTTTAACCGGGAAACCCCGGCTTTTATGTGGAAGAACCACAGCACACACAAGAGTGCTGCCCCATGCCTTGCATGGGGGAAGGCCATCTTCTGCCTGCTTGGGAATTGCGTGCGATCCCAGCCGGAGGGTCAGCGCGCAGCACGGAGCTGCGCCCGAGCCAGCAGCCCCGTGCCATCCCACGCGTGCACCAGCAGCTCCTCACATCCTGACCCCAAGCTGTGAGGCAGCAGGTGGGCACACACCTGCCCCCAGCACCCGCTTGGAGCTGGGATGCGGTCCCTTCTTCGGGGACTCTCTAAACACAATGCGAAAGTCTCCCCAGAGAGCACCCGTTTGCTGCCATCTCCTCCTCCCTGCTGCCACGAGGCAGCCTTTGAAATAGCCATGAACAGCAGCTGGTGCTGCGGCAGCACTGCTTCGTCCCCTCAAGTGCATGGGGGCAGGTTCTGGAAGAGAAGGCGCTTTGCTTGGCCAGGCACAGCCCGCGTAACCGCGACGAGAGTCCCCAGGTTCACCCACTCCCCCTCTACAGCACAGCCAGATGTAGATGCTGGATGCACCCAGCGACTTCACCCTTGTGTTCACGCAGCGCTTGGGGACGGGGTGCTGCCCTAAATTGGTTTTTAAGGTGTAACAGCATTTCCAGGAGAGCAGCACGCGTGGGAACACACCATGGGCAGCACGCACCCCAAGCGCCCCATGCCAGGGATAGTCCCGCCGCCGCTGCCGCCAGGTACCTGCTTGGGCCGGCCCTGCAGGATGAGCAGCTCCCGAACCGCCAGCGGCTGGTAGACACGGTCCAGGATATGCCGCAGGGCCTCCCGGCACCGCGCTCGCTCCGCTTCTGAAACACCCTGGAAAAAACAAACCCCAGGGTGGTGAGGACAGGCTCAGCCGCCAGCACTAAACCCGCCGGTCCCGACCGCGTGCCGCTGCCCCTCGCCGGGCTCCCTGGCTCCCACCTCATCTCCCGCATCGAGATTAACGTGGGAGCCGCCACCGGACGGGAGCCCCGGGGCTCAGCGAGCGGGAGCCCAGCACGGCCACGCGCTCGGCCGCAGAGCACAGGGAGCGATGCCGCCGGGCTCTGGCGAGG
>WEKW01010558.1:0-28830 GCA_013389905.1 Sula dactylatra
TGAGTGTCATTGATGTGAAGGTTTTGTCCATCAGGAATTTTTGAGTTCACTCCCTGTTGAAAGCTGAGTAATACAGGTGTTGGCTATATTCAAAGTGATATGAGATTTATTTAAATGTACACCTTGTTCCTGAAACAGAAATGGTCTTAAAGTTAAATGTATCATGCCTCCCAGTGTTTCCAATGTATACCTCAACTTCTGCTTCAACTGCTGACTCCTGTGAGAGAGCTTAAAGTGGAGAGAGAGCCTCCTACACTTTGCTAAAGGTGTCCTTTCTTTCCTGCTCTCCAGAAAGAAACTTCACAGGAAAAACTAAAAAAGACATAACCCATCTCCAAATCAAAAACTATACATATCTTGTAAAAAAGTGTTAAATTATGTGTAACAGTGCCACCTGCTGAATACCATCCTAACACCTTTCTTCTCAAAGGGAATGTGTGTCTTAATGAAATGGAGTTGGTTTGATTAAGGCACAGGCATATGCCCAGGGTAGTTCTTGTGTAGAACACAGGGTACAACATGGTTTAAAATACTAATGCTCATCTTTGGAGCATAAGATTGATTTGATTAATTGTATCATCATGCAAATACAAAATACAGCCCTTGCAAATCATACAAAAAATTTTGTCTGCTGTTAAATAGGTCTGATGCATTTTCCCACTATTATTAGCACTGAGATGTACAAAAATAAATTCAAATTGCACTTCTAGTAGTAACTTGTCTAGAAGGAGCTGATGTTCTAAAGTTGCAAACAAAGCGAGATTCCCTGCTGTGAATTTCTGAATTTAGAAAAATTTGATTCAACTAAGAACACTGTCAAATAAGTCTAAAATGACTGAGACAGGCAGTTATTTTGTGGAAGTGAGTGAATGCCTTTACAGCATTCAGCAATTTGATACAACAGCCTCCATGCTGCCTAAAAATACTTAACATTTTTTGAAGCCATTATGGTCTGAATTCTGCCTGCCTTATTAATATTTATCTCTGTATTTAAGTGGTCCTTTTTAATGGAATGCTGATGCAAGACAGTGCTGTTGAGAGTCTATGTAGATGAACTGGCCTCCTACTCTGAAGGACCATCCTATGTGATGGCAGATATTGGTGAACCAGCAGATGGTGGTTTGAGTAACCTCAATGACACCACCTGGGTTAGGCTGGTATATGTAGTCCTGCATCACTTGCATGTTATCAGACTTTCTGTGCCATATCATATATTGAAAGACCTTTCTGTTGTGTCTAAATCCTATATATGCCCTTGCCTTACCCATTTTCTATCTGATGTAATGTTACCCCAAAGGGGCTGGTTTTCTTGATTTTTAGGTGACCATCCTCTGCTGCACGCACAGCTTTGCAAATACCGATACCAGTGTCCACTCTGGTCACAAGTATAGCTCTGACATCTTTGGGAACTAAATGAAACCTGTAAAACTGTAACATACTGTGTTTCTGTCATTAGTTGGCAGGAAATTTTATGACAAAGAGAGCCTGCTGTGAAGCTGTCTTAATTAGGAAAGTAGAAGAGAATGTAGTGGACAGGACTTATGTAATAGATCCAGCAGTAAAATGAAGAATGCATAGCTCCCCTTTTCCACACCCCTATATTGCTCTGCAGAACAACAACAAAAACAAGCTCTTGGTGCATGGCAAGGACTGTTTTGTTTATTTAGAAAACTAATCTGCGTATTTTTGGCACCAAATTCAGTAAAGCTGGTCTTTAAGTGTCTGTCATAGCTAAAATGCATGGGTATTTTTCTTCTGGCTGCCCGCTGGCACCGGCATTAGGGCTGTGAGTGTGTAAATATAGAGAGATGCATTCTTGTATTTCCATTTTCAGTGTGAGCTCTGTGGTATTGGCCTCAGTGTTTCTAAGCAAGGGAAAAGGGATGTTGACAGGCATGTAAATGAAGCTGGACACATGCTTAACAAAAAGCGACAGAAAAGTAAAACCAGTGACTTTGTTCCATCAAAAGATACAAATTTCCCATCCTCCAGCATAACATTCAAAGTGCCAGCATTCTCTGAGCTGTTTTCACAGAGGATGTTCTCTAATGGTCAATTTGTTTAAAGAGAAAAAGGATGGCATTGCAAATGCAGCAAATAAAATCTAGCAATGCTGCAGCATGAAATTCTAGCAGATATCCTACTGCTGGAGTCAGACTTTTGAAAAACAGCCATTTGTACTGGCTCTGGATGGCAGCAGTGGTACAGAACAGAGAACCTGTTTTCCTCCATCAAGGAGCGCAGATGGAGATCGAAATACTCGTATTTTGGCACCTGTGCTCAATAACTGTGTGCTGAAATATCTGATAAAAGCTTCAGAGGCATCTTAAGAACCCTGTACCATGAAAAAAGTGCTGTTGGCTTCAGCGTGGGCTCAGCTCAAAACCCTAGATGAACACAAAGGATTTTCATATATTTGTTATAATAAAGATGGTCTCTAGCATCTCTGCATTCACAACTGCAATGAAGCCATAAGCTTCTGTGCATTTAATAGTCACAATAGCATGTTAAATTATTTTTTTTAAACCCAGACCAATTCCAGTGAGTTCCTCAGACAATCCTTTCACCTAGATACCTCTCTAAAGGAGCTCTGGAGTCTGTACTGAGTAGTAACCTTGATAATCCAAACTGCTGACAGCATTGCTTATCTAAAGAATAGGGCAACCCAGTTTCTATACCCTTTTTTCATTACAAAATAGTCAGCCTGAGTGAGAATTGGAGAGTGGGACTGAGCAGTAGATCAGCATAACATCCTCTAGATTTAATTTTAAAAAGAATTGTCTAAGGGTACATTGAGTATGAGGAGGGTGTTGTAGTGCTGTGTGAGAGGGTTGGTTGGTTTCTTGCCTGGTAGTTCCCTGAGACAATAAGACAGGCCAGGGTATTCTGTAGGAGAGAAGGAAGGGTCCTCTAATTCTGTTCCGAACATGGTGACTACAAGTATTCCAGGGCTTGGGTAAAGCAGAACTGGGAGAAGGGAGAGAGAACAACTTTGCCCATTCCTGTTAAGGAGATTCCCAGAACCTGCCTGTTGAGCAGGAGAGTACCACTGACCTGTTGTTAACAAGCTTCTGCCTATTTGCTGTGAGTGAGGACGAGGAATGGAGGGAGCAGCTCCCTCGGCAGGAGAAACAAGTGCTGAGAAGACCTGGGGTGAAGCCTGGGGAGCAAGCAACCAAAGGCTGAGGCCCAGGTGCTCTTGTTTCTGAGATGCCAATAAAACCATGCTCTGGGAAGAAAGGTGAGAACTGTAGAGTAGTAGAGCTAAAGAAACTATTTACAATGATGAAGCCTGTCCTCATCCTATAAGCAAAAATATTTCATGCATTGCTGTTGCTTGGCAATCTCTGTCGGAAGCAGGAAGAGCAAACCACTCCTGTTTGATGAATTTGAAATGTGCATGGTGAGGAATGAATGGCTAGAATCCACTGTAATCCTTCAGTAGTGCTGGCATGAGTTCAAAGGCACAGGTCTCAGCGGGAGTGTAAAACCCTTTAAAAATGAGTTCAAATCTCTTTTCTAGGCACGCTTTTCTTGAACACTTATAGAAGAAGCAAATACTATGCTTCTCAGAATAAAAAGTTGAAATTCTTCTCTTTCTGCCTCTGAACAACTCCTTCTGGCTCTGCTGAATCATTAGGTGTTGGGTCTTTAATTTACCCCATCTCCTGAGTGGAAAAATTCCAAGTTTTACAGAGAGAAGGACTTATTTCTTTTATAGGTTTACTTTAAAAAGGGATGAGGGAGAGACTTGCAATAGATTTGAGGTTGGACAGGATGTAGTTGATGTCAGTTATGTAGCTTTTCTTACTACAGGTGCTGAGCAAAGAGGGTTGAGGTCTTGCAGGAGCAAAGTGCTATTGAGGGGATCATGAGGTTAAGACTGTGTTTTCAACCTTTGCCATTTGATCTCTGGCTTGACCTTGAGTACTTTGTCTGCAAAGTTGGTATCATGTTTGGAACTGGACAATATTTTACGCACTTGGTAGGTGTGCTTGGTGAAAATGGAACTTATGGTGACAAAGATTATTTGCAAATTTATTAGTTTTCATTGAAAAGATTTTTTCTGAGGGAAAATTAAATGAAATTTTTGGTGTTTGTGAATATTTATCTTATAATTAGCAAAATCTAATCTTTATGCAAATTGCCAAGAAAATATATCGAAAATCATTATTACTACAGTGCAGAGAAAATGTCTCTATTCTGTCAAAAGCAATCACGGCTCTCTTGATTTTCTTTGGATTTGTTGCATGAGACTAGGGAATAGAGGTCCCAGCTGAGGCCATGACACCATGGAATGGAGTACTGGGAACACGTGTACTGGGAGGCTGTTCCTTCCTGGAGGAACTCCTGATGAAGCCAGCAAGAGATGGGGAAAGGAAAGGCACTGGCTGGGGAGATTGCTGGCCCTGTGCCACAGAGCTGATTGGTGTTAGGGTTAGGAAGAAATGTACTTTCTTGTTTTAAAGGCTATTAGGCCCATCTCTATTTTCAGTTCTCCTCTCCTGGTGAGGTGAGAAGCCTTCTTTATAGCTTTTGTTCTCTAGACCAGTCTTATCTACTTGCTCCCTGGGACTTCCCAGGTCTCCTTATATTTCACTTCATCAGTCTCTGCTCTGTGTTTATAAGCTGTGCACCCGGTTCAGTAAAGCACTTGGAGGGCCAGTGCCTTATGAACTAAGCCCAGATGCCAGCCAGACCCTTTTGGGAACATAGCTGAAGTTGGAGGCTGTTAAGTGCACATGGAGTGCATAGGTGTGGTGTGCAGGGCTGTGGTTTGGGTTATCATCTAACTGGAAGAAGGATAGCTTTGTCCCTTGTGCTGGGACAGCTGTTTATCTCAAGTATTTGGGGCTACACCTCTGGCAGGCCCCTCCTGTCCATCAGTAACAAGGGAGAAATGAATTCTGCCTTCTTTCTGTTCTTGTGCTCAGTGATTAACTGCTGTGGTGCAGGGACTGGTCCTTTTTGGCTGTGCAGACCCAGAGTGAGGGGGGCAGTTACTGAACAGGCAAGTCAAACACTTCAGAGGAGTAGTTGGGCATGTTGTTGCTGCCTTGGGGCAGGGAATGGATCTGATGACCCTGGAGCCTTTTCCTGCTCTTTCTTATGTGATTTTTATGTTGGGGCTTCCAGACTTATCATAACACAGACTCTGATAATGGTCACTGTAGCTTGGGGCTGAAATTTACAGTTGGTTTGTTGTTCTGTTATGTTGTCTAGCAGTATCTAGGATTTTCATTATTGTGTGAAAATCTTTCTAAAGGCACCAGCAGTACTGCCCGTGAGTTATTCTTGGCTTTTGCACATAGACCATGATTTGTATTTGTTCTCTTCAACAGCTATGAGGGTAACCCACAGTAGCCACAGGGATGTGCTGGTCATTCACCTTTCTGATCTTTGTCAAAATATATTTAGTGAGAACACTGGGGTGGGAGGAGGACATTAGGGGTCTTCCAGCAGGTTAGTGTCAAAGGGGAGAGAGACCATTACTGAAGTCCTCTATCATAGTCAGTGTAAAAGAGGGAAAGAACAGCCTACCAAGAAACTGGTGTGTTGGACCTCAAGAGCTGAGCTCTGAGAAAGTTCTCTTACTGAATTGATAAAATAGTAAATGAAAAGGGAAGCAAAATTTTATTGAAATTAACATAAAGTCCCTTTAATCATCTAGCTTAATCCTCAGTAGAAAAAGACTGCAAAATGGATTTTAAATCTTGGTACATCCATCCTCTCTAATGTGAAACAGGGATCCAAGTAAATGAATGATTTGCTTAAAAAATTCTGACTAATCTTGAGAACATTAAAATTAATATAAATGTGTGATCTCGAGTTCTATCCATTTTTGGATCCCATTTCAGCAAGTACATATAATTTGGAATGGGATCTAAGACATTTTGTGTGTAAGTGTACAGGAAATGTGTTCCAGTATCTTTAATCAGAATGTAAAAGGGAGATCAGCTTCCCTGTTTCACATAAGGTATGGAAATACCATCCCAGATGAACTGGAATGGAAACAAAACATGCTATAGGGTGGAAAATGCAGCAGCTTTCTTTGAGGGTGTGGAATCAATTAAGGAGCTGTTTTTATGAGGAAAAAACGCATAAGGTTATAAGATCTTCTGGCCACATGTGTTAGCATTGTAACACTTACAAATTGCCATGTCTGAAGTTTCATCAAGGAACTGTGCCAGGGATTCCAGGATCTGTTGGGATAAGAGACTTCACCTCCCTATATTCTTGGCTTTATGGAGGATCACTTTCTGCCTTCCTTCCTCCAGTGAGGGTCTTTTTGGACCATTCATCACTTCTGCTAAGGAATTTGAGGGAAGGTGATCTGAACCATAATCTGAGTGGTATATAGCATTCAAAGTCCAATTTATTTTATGTTCTGCTGGAAAAAGTGAGTTAACTACTCATTATAGAGTTGTCATGGCATTTCTTGTTGAACCTCAAGTTCAATCTGCTATGCATACTTATTAAGATACTGTCATTATAGGGTTAAAGGTGATACGAAGGCACTGTATCATCTTAAATATTAAGTAAATTTGGTACTAACAGAGAGCATTACTTTTCACTGATCTGTCTCCACTTTCCGCCCAGAGATTTTAGACTGAAGTGTTTAGCCTTTGGAAAAAGCAGATGTGTGTCACAAGGAAAGAAAGAGGGGTACGCCTCTCACCTGCGCCTGCAGCACCCAGGAACACGTGGGTGCCTGAGGAAGAAAATTCTCTTCACCACATCCTATGTATTACAGCTGATCCCTGATGCTTCAGGGCTGGAGGTAGAGGAATCTTAAGAACTCGAGTATATCTGCTCAGTTGGGAGGAAAATAAATTCTTCGTTAGCTCTGGAGGTGATCAGATAAGCCCCTGAAATGAAAGAGTTGATTACAATCATTTTTCAAATGTTGAGCTGAGTATTGAGGAGAAAAAAGGGCTGCTCTTGTTTGCTGTACCTTGTGGATAAAGGGCCCGCCCAGAACCATTCACAGATTTTCTCCTTCTCTTCGCTTCCTTTCCACTTGCAGGCTGAGTAGTGGGTTCAGGGCATGTTCTTTAAGACCTCTGGTGTTTTATGATGCCCAGCAATGGTGACTTCATTGCTTCCCCGGTTGCTGGAGCTGTACTGGTCCTGCCACAGCTTCTCCCTTCTGCATGCAGCTTGCTAGCCTTCCGAGACCTGAACTGCTGTATTACCTAGGAACTCATGTTATACTACGCAGTTTTTCTGTAAATGATATGCTCTTGTGTATTACTCTGCTTTTGGAGGTAGATGAGAAGCACAGTAAATAAAGCAGGAAGTACTTCTTTTGACAGAATTAACTCTTTCACTTTGCAAAGGTACTTTTTAAAAAACAACATACATATTAACATAGACTGCTGTCGCCTGAAGTAAGATCACTTACTGAAGTTTGTATGGGATTTTGCACAACCCTCTGCAAGCCTTAGAATTAGGTATCTGCTAGGATGAGGGTTAGAGAAGCAGCAATACATAAGTACTAGGCAAACTTGCAGCATTTGGTGAAAGCCTGGAAGATTATGCTGGGGACCTCCAAGTCCTGAGGTTGCTCAGAATCAGAGGAGCAAAGAGAGCATTTAAAATTGTTGTTGTCTCTTTGTCTGCCCAGGCTGTAAGCTGCAGACAGGTTCCATCGAAGAATGAGTGATAGTGTATATCACAAACTTTAGGGAAATGATGCAGGATGTGGTGAGTGAATATGCCATACTTGGAAAAGATGCTAGGCCAACAATCTGGGGGGACAGAAAGTCCTTTCTTTTCAGCACAGATACAGCAGAGTTGTTGCAATGCCAGCTTCCCCATAATACCCAGTGACCAATTATATTGCTGCTAAACCAAGCTACAGTAAAATCTGTGTCACACTTAAATTGCTGTAACAAAAATGTGCGGTCAACTGTATCAGTAACCTTTGCTAGATCAATAAATAAGGCTCCATAAATGTGGCTGATATCCAGAGAAATCATAGTATCATTCCCAATGCATACAGCTCTACTGCAGTCGTTAGTCTGAGCGTGGTCCTGCATCCAGAACGAACAGCAGTTGCTTAACTGGTGTATAAATCTGCTGTGCACACATGGCTGTGTGGGTGACTCTTAAATGAAGAATGGCCAGGGTATATTTGAGCTTTTATGCAATTTTGTGAACCTGAAAGATAACTGCTAGTTGTGTGGGCTCTACCTGATTCAGCCTGAGGATAGCATGTGTGCTTTCATGACTGATGAGATGCAGAGTGTGAGTAACTGTCACATATGAAGGGTTCATATGCAGCAGCTGCCTTTGTGTTACAGCACCAACTTACCCATGCCAGACCAGCAGGATTTTCCCAGTATTGTTTCTTTTCTGAAAAGTTACTTCCTGCCCCATAAATTACTTACTCTAATACTTAGGATGGTTTTGACTGATTCTAATGTAGAGATTGAAGTTAAGTAATGTGTTATGAACTCATAATCACTGGCAGTCAGGCTGAATTGTTTATCAGACACATTTATAATCCTGTTCTCATGACATTTTTTCATTACTGGGTAACTTTTGAGGGATGGAGGGTTTAGTGATTAATCATTATTATGAAGAAATTAGAAGTGATGTGTACCTATCTCTCCCTACCCTCGTGCCTGTGCCTGATTCACATTGCATAGGCATCGGTCACAGCTGCAGTTATAGCATCAATTGTTTTTTATCAGAGTCCATGGACATGTGTACTCTGACCCAATACTTTTATTGGCCTGAATGACGCATGCCATTTATTGAACTGGGGACTTTTGGAGCTCCCCATCCTGACTTTTGTATCCTCTTTAGGGAGTGCAAGGCTAAGTTCTTGGTCATTGCATACCCAATGCAAGCTGAAGCTGTCTGGGCATTGTGAAACAACAAGGGATATAGGTAAGTTCCACAAAACATAAATTTGACATAATGTAAATTTTATACCATCTAGCTGCTTAATGCAGACACTTTCCACCTAATGAAATATATTCAGATCTGGGTAGAACTGTATCTCACCTAGCATATTCTAGCCCCAGAACATGGAACAAAGGGCAGGTAGAGTCTGAGATCAGCATCTGGAGCCAGGCTTGTACATGTGATATTTAACCTTCAAATAAGTGGCAAGGACAGGGGTGTATGGTGACAGAAAATGCGTGAGTGGTAAATCCAGTAAATGGATTTAGTATATATGTGGAGAATGTTTGCGTGGGTCATTTAACGCTACAGTTACCCAAATTTCTCCTGGCCAGGGGCTTGCCACTGAAGCAATTAATTGAATGAGATGAGCATGGTAACATGGATCCTTGCTGTTCTTTGCTAGGGCTGTGTATGTACATCTGACAAATAAATTGCTGGTGACTGGCAGGGATTGTAGTAAAAGGTGGCATGCCCCCTAGCCAGAGGCATGCTTTGGAGGCAATTAATCAAATGAGTTGGGCAAAGATATGTCTGAGATAGCACTGCAAATACACATGCAATTAATGATCTTGATGAAAGGAAGAAGAGGTAATTTTAAAAAAGGTATTCTCTAAAGAGCTAGTAACCCTGAGTAGAGAACTCCTGCCTTAGCTACAAAAACCCAGCGTTTTCAAAGCTATGGTACCTGTGCATTTCTAGGTAGTGAAGTGAATACACGTATGAAGAAGGAAAAGAGAAAGAACTTTCAGTGTCCTAAAATTCTGTCAGCTTGAAAGCCCCTTGCACAAACAACTACATGCACATACTCAGGTATTGTAGCTCATCAGCCAAACTTAATATTAAGATGGCAGAAGTTCCCGAACATTGTAGATTGCTCTTATAAACATCTTTGCTATCAGGTACTAGATAACATAATCCAAGACTCTGCAAATGGATATTCCTCTACTGACAACAGTTGTAATTCTAGAGCTTTCTAGACCATGACACCTTTTTACAATGTAAATGAATATTGATCTGAGCATAGTCTTCACCAAATTTATGCTGGATTCCACCTTTGCATGGGAAGCATGCATTTCTAATGGTAAACTTGAGATTAAAAAATAAATCATTGTAGCAATAAATATCTTTTCCACAGAGATATCTGGCTCATCAGCTGTTTTTTCTGTTGTTCCTTCTGCCCCTTTCCTGCAGAAAAATCACGCTTATTGTTCCACCCTGAAACTACTTCATCATAAGCATCTCCTTGAGTCACTACTGGCTTAACCAAAAGACTTCCAATGCCAACACTTAACTACTGTGGTCGATGAGTCTTGTCTGTATGCCCTAATGCGAGATCTGGACTCCATTATTTTAGGATTTTCACCTAAAGATGACAACCCTTACACAGAACACTGACAGTCTTGCTTTGTGATATTTGTCTGCTTCTTTTTCATACTTGAATTAGTCTGTCCCTCTCAACTTCCTTCTGCGGTGGATGCATCAGAAGTTTGGTTTTTGTCCTATGCATCAAAATGAGTTATTTGGGAATGTTGCCCTTAGGTTTGTCTTCTACTGAAGTAGCATTGCAGGTATTGCTCACTGATGAAACTATTCCTGATACAAACTTCTGAAGACTTCCTTAGGTGTTCTTTTGTAGCCAGATATTGTCTGAATTCTGCAGAGCTCTTTTCCCAAGAGTCAATACCTTGCTGACTTGAGATGGACAGGAATTGGTACTTAGCCTTTATAGACCAAGTTTAGCGTGTCATCAATTATCTTCCTCCAGATGAAGAAGGATTTAAGATTTTTTTTTCCAGACTTGTCATGGCAACTTGGAGACTTTTAAGGTAAAGCAAAAAGATAATGTTAGCTTAAATGATTGGCAAACTGGTTGACAAGCACAATGGGAGATGATCTTTAGTATGTACATTAACAGCTTGCCATTTCAGAGAACTCCTTTTAGTTGAGTTGAGTGGCACTTCTGTTCTCTTTGCAGAGTTTCATTCCCACAGCAGGGAGAGTGTAAGAATAGGAAGAGCAAGACCCTACAGATGACAGAGTCTGATCAGTTAATTTCAACAGCAACTTAAAAGGAATCTTTTCATCTCCTTATAATCCTCTGTCCATCACTTGCAGGGTCCCAAAGAAAAGAGAGCACAAGAGCATGGTGCCTTGAGGCCCCCACCACTCCCACAAGGTCAAACACATTATCTGCTCTATTGCCACTTCTGAACTGTGGCTATAGAGAAAAAGAAGAACAGAAATCTGTTAATTTTTTCTCCCCACCCTAAGTGAAACATAAAAGCAGCAGCAGAAAAGTCTTAAGGAGAAACAGGATGGTAATACAGAGATTCTTTTGCACAGAACAGAAACACCCTGTATTTAACATGTTCACAGGCATAGAAATGATTTGCAGGCTGGTTATCAGTCCTTCCATTAGTCTGCTGGAACCTGAAGATATGAGGTAGCTGCTTGAGCTGTGTCAGTGTTTTGAGTTTAAAAAGAATGAATGCATTGCTGTCAAATGAACCTTCTTTATTTTTTTAACCCTGCTTTATTATTAACGTACAAACAAAAGAGACAACTGGATGTGAATGAGAAATTAGCTCCAAAATAAAATCATCTGGCTGAAACACAGAACATACCTGCAAAAATATGAACAAAGATGGGGAGATGACACCTTAACCTTACAGAACTTGAAGCAGTGTCACATGGGCAAGGATTTGGGCTTGTTGGCTTGACATCTTTTCTTCCTGCTGTAATTTCTATTAGAATCTTTGTATGGCTTGTCTTGGGTGGGGTCTACAGCTCTTACAGGGTTCAGGTTGCTGTAACATTGGATGCAAAACAGAACTACAACAGAATTTTAGTGCTATCTACTTGTTTCTATTATGAACCCACAAAGAAGGGGAAGGATTTTAAAAAAAAAAAAAAAATTCTTTTTCTTCAAACATTGACTCAGCTCTACAGAACCTGGACAGTAGTCAATAAAGCAAACTGTATCAAGGTTGCATGCTGTCATGTGAGACTGATCTGACTGGCTGTGTTTCCATATTACTTCTCTGCCTCTTCTAACTATCCTCTTGGAAGAGCACAGCAGAGGGGCTCTCCATGGTCAGGCCTCTGCAAAGCCTCCCTGGCTGCCCTGATCAAGGGGGAGCTGCAGAGCAAAGTAATGGGACAGAGACTGGAATCAAGAGAACAGGGTTGGTTTTTTTCCAGAGAGCAGCTTGAAGAGAAGAATCAGATTGGGATTGTATTTCTTGTAGATTTCTGTCCAGGCCTGTTCTGTATGTCTTTCAATATGCAGGTGTTAATTAAATCAGTTTAATTCCATTCATTACCTCTCTATCAGAATTGGTCCAATATACTCTAATAACACTCAACTCACTAATTGTTTTCCACTGAAAATAGAAATGGGTCAGTCTGAACCTATAGGACTTTATTATCGATTACCTGGAAGCTAGATTGATGGTCTTTGCTTAGTTCTTAATGAATTTATCTGCATTGTTGATTAGGAAAAGTAGAAATAGTTTTGATTTTAGTCTTGCTGAAGGTGGGCATGTCTTAAATTTTGCAAACCAGTAATGGATAAACGAGAAGCCTCCAGCTCAGTAGAGTTCACCACAGGCTTTAGAATACTAATTTTGTTGTTCTTCATTTTGCTGTTGCTTAGAATTGAGCCTGAATCTACAAGCATGTTGTTTTCTTTCATATCTAACCCCAAAATAGCTCAATTTCAGTTTTACAGTAAAGGACAAATCAAAGCTGGAATTTGGGCTTCTCACATGTAAGCCATATTTGAGTTTGCTGTAAATAAACATGACTACTAGCTGGCAATGAGGTAGGATTTTGTACCTAATTAAAAATGTGCCCTGTTAGAAAATGACATAAATAAGTGTTCTCAGAGGAGTACCTTTAGAGCCACAAATAATCTCACTAAATTTTGGAAAACACCTTATCCCACAATACTGCTATTTTCCATAAAAAAGCAATAATTCTTCTCAGTCTGTGCAATTCCATACCAGTAATTACCAGCACTCTTCTTAAGACATTTCATAGAGTGTACTTGTATGTGCACATACACACAGAGACATACCTGCGTGCACAAAGAGCTAGATTTTGAATTTAGGTTTTAGAGGCTTATTAAAGTGACATTTGGTGTTGCCTACTGCTTATAGGAGCCCTTGGTTAAAAAGATATGAGGATACTGATTGTAAAACCATTATGTTACAAACATTAGTTAATGCTTCTGTCAGTCCTCTCTGGTGTGCAGTAGTCTCACATCAGAAAGCATTAATCTTATACTGGCTGATATATAGAAATGCAGCATTGCTTTTCTGTTAAATCAAAGTGGTACTCAGTCCTTTGCAGAAATGCATTCCAGCCACAGCAGTAAGCAGCTCTGCTTTTTTTGGCAACATGCTGTGCTGTTGCCTTCTTGTGAAAGATTTTGATTTTTTTTTTTTTTTTTTTTTTTTTTTACTAATGTACATAAGTCTTTGGCTTTCAACACTGGAAAACAGCACAGGTCACTCTCTAGCACCTATCTATCTCCTAACTTCCTATGACAGTCCCCAAAACCAAAAGGACTTGAGGCAATCTAGCTATATTAAATACTAAAAAGCAATGGTAAAAGCCACCATTCTGTGCTGAAAGTCCAGTTCTGTTCTTACTCCTGTAGATCACTGTGTTGTAAAGTTGAATTAGTCAGAGTATTAGTCAAAAGTATTGGAGAAATGCTGGATAGTCATTAAGGTGTGGCAAATTCTGATCCACAGCTTTGCTGCAGTGGTGGATGTTCTTGGGACATCAGTCTCCTATTGCTCTAATCGTCCCAGCTTGTGTATTTAGTGGAGACGATGTCTACAGTGACGACCCCCACAGTGATTTAAGGCTGATCCCTGTTCCCTCCTGAGGGGGACAATTTAGGTATCAAAATTCTTATGCAAGTTCATAGCCATGAAACCTAAGGTGTCATAAATGCTTCTGGCAACTCAGAGTGAGGTGCCTAATCCCTCAGGAAGTCCAGGACTAAGTCATGTCAGTTCTGTCAGTGCTGCTTTATGGGCTGGTGTATGCAGTTTCCTGCTGAGAAGGATGGCAGCTCTG
This sequence comes from Sula dactylatra, assembly GCA_013389905.1. Classification (NCBI taxonomy): domain Eukaryota; kingdom Metazoa; phylum Chordata; class Aves; order Suliformes; family Sulidae; genus Sula; species Sula dactylatra. The sequence continues at coordinate 14,008 of WEKW01010558.1, forward strand.
AATCCCACTCCTAAATGAAGATCAGGCCATAGTTGCTTGTGTAGGAGTTTAGGTCCCTTTCTAAATATAGTTCTAAGTCCTAACAAATAGTAAGAAAGCTATTGTATGAGGGAAGTCTGAAGTCTACCAATACACTGAAGATAATTTGAATGACTTGTATGTGGCAGAAAGTGATTCTAAAAGACCAGTGTGATTCCTTCTGGCTTTAACATGAGAGGCAGTTTTGTCACAGGTGCCATGACTTCAGCATGGTTATAACAAGGTGTGTATTTGGGAATTTGAACATTCATCTAACATCACAATAGCAACAGTCACATGAAGACTTGTTTATTGTATCTCATTTATTTTCACCAGGGAGTCCTTCATGCTCACTACATTTCATTTCTTGTAGCTGTGAGGTGAGCATGGGGCAAGGGACATAAAAGTAATTTCTGCCATCAGCCATGTGCCTTGTGCCATGAATCTAGCTGCAAATCTCAAGCCCATCTTATTTCTGTGGGTAGCTCACTGGATCTTTCTAATCCTTCTCTAGGAAGAGGTGGCAGTTTTGTATGAAAAGCCAAGCTGCATAAGTGTATAGATGTCTAGTGCATTTAAGGGAAACCCTCCTTGCCAGAATTAAAGTTGGTGCCATGCTCTGTGCCTTTCAATCTTAATGAATACCAGGCAAATGTAAGTAGCATTGCAGCATGCCACTAATAGGTAAGTCAGAATAAAAACATGATTGGTGCTACAGGATGTGCCATTAGTCCCTCTGCATCCACCCTCCTTGGGGCATTACAACTGATTAAAAAAGCAAAGAACAAAAAAATCCCCAAACCCCCAAAAAATTCCTTACTAAACTCCTCTATTTTTTTTTGGGAGAACACAGAACTGATCCCACAGAAGGAAGATTCTTCACATTGCTGTTCAGGGCTTCAGTTTTACTAAAATAGTCATATTTTATTCTGTGTAGCTGTGGATTGTTTTATGGACTATTTTCAAAGAAGAAAAATTTTAATTTTTTTGGTGGAAGTGATCAGGCTTTGACCTGAGACATTTCGCATTTGTGTTTCTTCCACGGTGCCTACTGGACGAGCTGTTGTCTCTTTCCGCTAGATCAGATGTGTTTGTTGACAGAAAAGACAAACAGTGTGTATGTGGAGAAAGGGAGGGAGAACTGGCAGAAGGGTGGGAGAGAAGCCATCAGCTACGGACAGGCCACAGCTTTCAGCATGTGCCTACACAGAACAAGGCTGAGGTGAGTGCTTCCAGGCAGCAACCTGTGGGGCAGTTTGACTTTGGCTTCACAGGAGTCGGCTAAGGGATAGCATACAGAATTGCTCGTCATTGTCCTACTCCACAGCCTCTGAACTCACAGCTCTGCTTCAGTCTCCAGGAAAGCCTAATCCCTTGTATCTGTTCATACCTGTGTGTATGTGTATACATATCTATATCTACCTCTATCTATATTTCCTTTTGTTGTTCTAACTCCTGTCTTTAGAACCCTTTTTTCCCTTTCTTCAGGAACCTTCTGAGGAGGTTTCCTTGGCTTGCTTGTGTGCAGTTGTGTTTTGATCTCAACCTTGGTTATTTCCATAACTTCTAACTGCCAGACCCTTGTTTGTTTTTCAGTTTTTGTTCGCCTTTATTTTCTGGACCGTTTTCACTGTGGTATCTTTAGCATGTTTGCTATTAGGCTTTTATCTTCTTGAAATGTCGATCCCACTGTGTCATGTATTTTCTGTGTTGCCTCACAATTGTAAGGCCTTTGGAGCAGGGGATGATATTTATTCTGTTTATGTGGTACCTTGCACAAAGGGTTAGTAACTTGATTAGCCTCTAAGCAGTATTATATTCTCTGTGATATGTAATGTTAAATTATTTTTGTGTATAAGTCACTGGCTTGCCAGTTACTTTTTTTTTTTTTAAATATACATCTTCTTTTGTGTTGTTTTTCCAGGATTGATAAATACTTCAGCCAACTATGAATGTATAGGCAGGAAGTAAACTCGGTTGCCTCTTTCACAGTGCTTTTGTGCCTTATTTATTAATTGGGCCCTGCATAAAGCCAGATTGCAACACAAGTCACTTGTCTCTCTCCTTTCCAAATTGAACCTATCTATTACTAATCACTGGCGTTAGATGTAGTACTGAGCTCATTTTCCTGTCTATCAATTGTGCCATCATTACCATACTATTCATCTTTATATACTAGTGTTATATAATACTGTATAAAAAGCATTCATGGAGTCAACTACCTTGTTTTTCTAGCTTCAGTCCCAACAGGTTTTCATTGTTGTGTTCACAAAAGCTTTGCTGAGCATGACTTCCCCTTTAGAAATTCTCTTGGACCATTCACTGTGCAGCCTGTCCAAATGGTCTTCTGTTCTTTGCCTTATCACTGAGTTTAGGATCTTTGCCTGTGCTACAGCTGTGTAGTTTTCTAGTTGGGCCCTTAATTCCTCTTTAAGCGTGGATGCCATGTAAGCTTTCCTCAAATGCTTACCTTCATTTGAAAAATAATTGCAGCTTTCTAGGGTGGTGTACAAACCATTGCTGTTAACAATAGTGATGCTACAAAGGCTTTGAGTTATATAATGCTACGGATTTTTTTAGAGAAGTTCTTTTCGCTGAGGATCCCACCCCAAACTGAGTTTTCTGCAATTCAGTGTGAGAGAAGAGCTGATGATTCTGTGAAATTCAGAGGGATTTGAACTACAGCCAGTTTTGAACAAGAAAGTGCCAAAAAGGGGTGCAATACAAACCCTAAAGCATGTAAACCTCTTTCCACAGTATTTTTTTAATCTCTCCTCGCTGTACAGTTCTGGATACAGAATGTCCTCTGAATTCTCACAGACTGAATTCTTCCCTTTGGCTGCTATAATACTGTCCTCAGTTGTAAAAATCTGATGAGTTGCCCCACTAGCAGATGCATGTTTTGTTCCTGTGCAATTTTTTCTTCCTCCCTGCTGTTCATGAGCATAATTACACTTTTACTGGAGCGGTACTAATTCTTTCTGCTGAACAGCCTATCTCTTCAAAACCTACAACCCTTCTCAAGGACAGTCCTGCACCTTGGCAGTGTGATATATTGATTCTCCGATGTTGGGACTCAGATTTCAGACTTAGAAAAGTTTTTGGTTTTTTTCCAAGATATCAAGAGAAGGCTCAGGTAACTTGGCACATGTCTTGTTGCTTTAGGTCTCCTGGTTATCTAGTATCTCACTAGCTGTGGAAAAGCCATGGAAAAGCAGTACTTTGAGTCTTCTGTGGAAGGCTGGTATAGAAACGTGGAGCAGGACAATACTGAGAAAATCCTTTCTTAAATTCCAACGAAGTGCAAACTGTCTCTGTTATCGATTTGGTGCTGTTGGTGCTACCTTTCCCTGCTGTGTTCTCTTGCTAATTGTCCTCTGAGAGGTGGAATTTATCACCTTATAGGCAGATGGGGCATTTGGCAGGAGAGGGATCCAGATGTAAAGCTTTGGAAAGTTCCCAATAGCAGCATCTGGGCTTGGCTCTGGCTTATTGCCTGAATTCTTTGTGAACTCCGAACAGCTGGCCATGGAACTACCTCTGGGGTTATCTCCAGGGTGGTTGTTACAGATCTGGCTGTGAAATCATATTCTCCTGACATACCTCTCCACTTGGAGGAAATGTACGCATACGTTTACATGCAGGAATCTTTTTGTAGCTCAAACTTCAAATGTACTGTATAAAATATGAGCATGTATCTCTTTGTACCCACAAGACGACTAATCTGGAAACTGTGTGAAGAATAAGCTTATGTGTGTGTGCATGCGTATTCATGTCAATGTACTTCTGTCTGTAATGAATATGGTTAATTGTTAGCAGATTCTGTATTGCTATGACTGCTTTGACTCCAAGTCAATGGCCATATGCCAGCAGAATATTTGGCTAAATATCTCCCATCTCATGTAGCAGCAGAACGCTGTAGGTTTTGGGCATGTTGCCTTCTGTCCATTTTACTTAAAACACAGCCTTGCGCAGTTGAATCGTGTTGCCTTCATTATGTGAAACTTACTTCTGTGCACAGGCCTGATAAAGACTAATTTTTCAGACTTAAATTGCTCCTAATCCAGTGTCAGACCCTCTTTGCAGTGGATGTATTCACTACTAGGTAGATCTCAATGCAGTCAAAAGAAAACAAATATATATTGAATCAATAAAATGTTCACCACAGCTGCCTATACCACGAATGGAAAATAGTCCTTTTCTGAAAGTCAAAATCTTCTATTTATATGAATCATTGATTAGGATACACTGGAAATATTGGGTAGGTAATACATATTTCATATATGCATCTATATCCGTTTCAAATATTTATCCCTCTGAGTGTGTATATTGTAGTATATATTTCTGTATAATTAAATGGTCAGACTTCTGAATTTTGGCACTTCAGGATATAAAAAAGTAATCTTCATTGACATACATTGTGGGTTTTTTTTGTAAATTGCCATAAACCCTGAATTGGACTGACTTCCACTGGAGCGACCATTTATTCATATGTAACTAAAAAGGCATGCATTTTGGTCATAATGACTTCAAGATAGTCATATTATAGTCATTATGACTATTATGACCAGAAAATGCTAATGGAGTTCCTAAAGTTGAGGCTAACACTTCCTCTGGAGCTATTTTTGAATAAGATTCAAAAAGATTGGCGTAACATTGGTCCGAGGATGTCTGGTATAAGTGCATTTTGAAGCAGAGGTTGTGTTTACTGTAACCAACATATATAAAAATCTTTCAGAAACAAGCCTTTTGTGAAAATAGCAAATAAGACTTTGGGTGAATGTTTCTGCTGAAATATATCAATATAGTTAGCATGTAGCTCATTGACTTCAGCCTGATTTGCATGATTTACACAAGAATCTGCCTCCATGTTGTGAATAGTCCAGTGTACCTAAAATCTTGTATGGGGTATGCATGACTTGGTGTGGGTAATATGTGTGGGAGTTTATACCTGACTGACCACAGCCTTTCAGGCAAACAAAGCAAGAAGCCTTAGGATTTGTCCTTTGGTATGTGGAACTCCTCTTTTCCCATGGGTGCTGTGAAAGGCCTCTTTCTGTTGAAGAAGGGCTGAATGTTGGGCTTCACTGCTGCAGTGCATATCTCTGGGTGCATCCATGCTGCTTCTATACATACATGGAAAACAAGAAGAATGGGGTGACTGGGGTGAAAGTGTTTGAAAATGGTAGGATTTTTACCATTAATTTCTACTAGGTCATTGTTTGGTGTTTTTATTGGTATCTCTACTGAAAGTTTCTTGATTCAAGTACTGCGTGAGTCTTACAAGGTGAACTGGTCCATCTGACTTCACTCTGTACTCATAAGCCACCAGGAATTTTGTTATTGTTTTTCTTTATGATAAATTGAGATATACAGATGTTAAAAGCAAGATAAGAAATACTTTTTGGCATGTTTCTCTTATTTCCTTAGATCAAAGGTAATTCAGAATGCAAGAATGGGAAGCAGTTTAATTTCTTGAGGTCATCTCTGCTGAAGCACGTCTCAATGTTTTAGTACTGCATATGCTGGATAAGTGCTGTCCCCTGAGATATTCCATCTTTGACATCATAGGAGTAAGAGTCTGTACAGTTGCTTGTATTGCAGGTTCCCTGCCATCATCTCCTTTTGACAGCTCAGCTGTTAGCAGAGATTTTTCTCAATCAGGGGGAACACATCTATTCTCTCTCCTTTTAACATTGAAGATGCTTTTCTGACTGGCTCTCAGTTATCTGGGGGGGTTTGGTACTTAAAGTCAGAGGCATTTAGACAGCACCAGGAGTCATACCTTCTGCATGACCTCTGCCAGTCAGGTCAGGTTAGCGATTGCTGCGTTACACACAGCAAGTACAGATTCTCCTGTTGTGGCTTCTCTCTCCTTCTAATTACTGAGATCCATCTCCTTCCATTACCTACTATAGAAAGTGCAGTACACATGGAAAGGAAGGGTATTTATACCATGTGGAACAGAGATAATGGAGGAATCATAAAGGAGAACAGCATTTTCTCTACTTCAGAATACTTTTCTGCCATTTTTATATTGCTTTAAGTATAAAAAAAAATAGGATTTACTTTTTTAATTTTAGAACTGTGGCAGGTGGAAGGGAATGAGAGGATGATATAAAAGCATTTTACTTCTCATGATGTAGTTTGGGGTTGTACTATATTCACTGCTCTCAAGTCCCTGAAAGGGTAGTTCTTGCACTGATAGACCTAAATCTATACATAACAACTGACTGGTATAGTTTAGGATGGCTGTACATTAGTAAGTCCTGCTGATGTGCTAATCACCAATAACTTCCTAAAATCACTTGGTATCTGGGACAACATGTTAAAGGAAGTTTTAAGACCAGTAGCCTTTCATGCATATCTAAGTAGTCTTGTCTTATCAGATACAAGGTCTAAAAAGCCTAGAGCAGAAATCTCTTGTATACCTTTAAAACCCACAGTACTATCTGGACCTGCTTGGATTCTCACCCTATTGCAGGAAAGTTGGCTTTTCTGGCAGCCTCTTGTGATGTTTTCTAGAAAAAGTCTTAGAAGCTGTAGCAAGAGCCTTGGCTTCTTAAGGTCAAGGAGTAAATCTCTTTGAGCGTGATGTCTGAGCTACTATCTCATAGACCTGCAACTACAACTGAATATAAGCCAAAAAGTATGATTTTTGTATTATAATGCCATTTAGTCTGTTATTTGCAATCTGCCTTTTAAGAGCAGTTCTAGGCTACTGACTTGTTCGTAACTTAAAATTTCAGAACCATGGAATTTTGCACAAAACCCTCTTGAATAAGAAAAGATCAGTCTGTTCGGTTTCCTGGGAACATCTGATTTTTCTTCCCATCATTTTCTTAATGCCTTTTTAATAATGTCTACTTTCTCTCATAGAGTGCAGTAGAGCATTTATAAGGAACTTTTTCCTTTAACAACCATTGTGTTTTTGACAGTGCTCTGAATAACAGAAATTCACTTTTCCAGTGTCCCAAATGACAGGGCAAAACTGTTCCGTCAGTGATATATCTTCAAAATTGGATTTAGCAAATAAAAATGTGGTGGACTTTAAATATAAATAAGACCCATCCCTTGGATCTTCTTTTAACTGCAAACCTTCAAAGAAATTATATTTTTACTCCCAGCAAATTACCTAGGAGAAAAAAATGACAAGAGTAATCTATTTTTTTCACAGCTGGTCGGTTGGCCAGAGTTTCTCATCAAGGAGTACATGCTGTTTGCTCCCCAGATGGACAGGCTGGATGTGTAACAAATCCGCAGAGCCTGGGACACGAGGTAGAAATTATACTGCCTGTGCTTTTAATCTTGCACAGCTCTGCTCATTGGTAATTGCAGGTGGCCCATATCCAAATGAGACTCTATTGGGACAATATCCTATATCTTGTCAGAATGAGTCCCATTAAAGCCTGCACTGGAATTTGGCCAAAAACTTGAAATAATTGTGGGAAACTTACTTTTAAAAAGTTGAGGCCATATAATAGTGACAATTAGACATTTAAGCAACATCAGCTGTAACTATAATTTTAGCTGCTTCTGCTTGGTCCTTGTTTTGTCTGTCTGGCTCAGCTACAGTAAGAGGTACTGAGCAAAAAGTGCATGAAGCTGTGACTATGATCATTGTCTCTGTCTCTTGTTCTGGGGCCTCTGCATAGTGCTGGAGCAGCAGTACATGTTTGAACAGTGTATAGCAAATTCCCTGAAGCTTGGACAAGAAATCCTGCCTGTACACTGCCACTCGGCCATTTGGGTCACATCTTGCTCAGCTTGCTTTCCCTTTAATTTAAAAAATGTTTGCTGTTGTCCTCGTTCTGTCCAGGGATACTCCTACTTTATCAATCAAAAGGCATGAAGATTTAGGAGCCTTTATTGTAAGAGTCTCATTAGAAAGTCTGAATTACCCCAGAACATTTCCCTGGGGACACTAACCTCCCCCTCTCCTCCTACAGTCTAGATGTTGAAGACCGGCTTTTTCCTCTTCCTGTGGTTTTGAGATGCCATACCAGAGCACAAACATCTCAAAGGTACACTAAAAAGCTAGTTGGCATATTTAAAAGTGATATGTCTAATTTCTCAAGAAAGCCTTGAGGCAAAATGCTTCTCTCTTGCTCTGGTGTAATGCTGTCAACTCCTAAATCATTATACTTTTAAACTAAGCATGTAAACATCAGACTCCAAAATCATTAGTTTAAGACTTGGAGGGCTGCTGTCAGGGATGCCATGGTAACTGGAGCACTCCTGCTTACCTCCGTCACTTTCATGGGGGCTGCAGGGCTGGAGCAGCACAGTGGTCCATCCAGTCTAGTGGCCATCTCCCCCAGGGATGGTGCTGGGAGGGGTCTGATCTTACAACTCAGCTCGGCATGCGTATCGAAAGCAGATCCACTCTTTCTCTCTCCCTCTTAAATCTCACATCTGGAAATCAGGCTGGTGTGTAAACTTGGTCCTGACTGCATGGATTAGAAGTGAGACACTTGTAGATGTTTTCTCCCTGTGTGCTTCTTGCCCTCTTATGTGATGCAGTGGTGTGCCATGTCCGCCTTCCATTGGTCCCTGGCTATGTGCTGCTGAACAGCAGGTCTGCTGGCAGCTGGGGGCAGGCTGCACATTCAGCTTCAGTGTACTGCTGATGGCACCACTGGGGGATGGTCATGACATCTACTTTAAGGGTAGATGAAACCTCCTCAAAGCTCTTTGCCTCTTCTCTTCCTCTTTGGCTGGTCTGGCACTGATGTATATGTGGGAGAGGGCACCTGGACATGGGTAGGAGAAGGTCAGATTAGGAGAAATGTAATCAAGTTAACTTATTTAGTTTTTAACTTTCCTACTGAATGGTGATATTGCAATGCCTCCCTGTTTTATCTGGTGCCTGGCCATCTCCTGGTATGGATACCTGCTGGGCACGTGCAATGTCCTTAAAATGGGTAACAAGAACTGGCAGGAATCTGCATGGCCCTTTATTTTTCCACATAAAAAGCAAAGCTGAATTTCTGCTGTGTGGCATTACTTCAGGATCCCATATCCACTCCTGTCCTCTTTGCTCTGTCTAGTGGTTTAGAGAAGTGAGTGAGGTGAGGTGGATACAGACCTTTTTCTGTGTAAATAAGAGTACACTGGTAATGTATCTCGACATCTATTTCAATAGACTAGTCACGAAGTACGTAAGTCCTGGGCTATAAGACTGCAATCTGTCTTGGAAGGGTTTTGCTGATAGTTCCACAGTGGATGAGTGTGTATGTGGGCTGATTTCATGTAAGCCCTGTAGACTACTTTATCTTCACCAACCTCCTCAAACCAGTTGATCAAAGGTAATTTAGATAAAGCATTTGTGCCCTTGCTCAACTTCATGGTCAATATTTAACTGCTTAGCTATAATAAAGATACCTTGCTAACTAGCATGCACAATACACAGTCTGCTTGAGTGTAGATTTGTTGCTGTATCCTAATGGTAATTTTTCTCCTCTGTGAGAAAGTAACATAAGACTGTATCAAACAACAACATCAGTAAGCAGCACATTTGTATGAATGTGGGCAGAGAGGCTAAACCTGAACAAGCTAGAGAAAAAATACAGTGTAATTCCTGTGTAACTGAAAAAGTCAAAAGTGGCGCGCTGTTTTTGTTGGTTCTTTTTTTTGCCCCCCCTCACTGTAGAACAAGAAATTTAGTATATCCTGGATTCCAAGGCTGGAAGGGTCTAGTTGATCTTCTGCATAACATTGTCCAGGAAGTTCCTTCAAGCAATATTCTGTGCATCTATTTTAGAAATTTTTCTATTTGTGTATATGAAAGTGAGTTGGAGGGACAAGTCTAATGCTTAGATCATTTAAACACGGTGTCTAAGAAAAGTATGCATCTATTAAAGAACCTACCGATGCTTCTAGTGTTTTGATGTCTTTCACGGCACAATGAGCAAAGTCCTTTTGCATGTTTATTTGCATGGTTACGTTCTGGGTCTACTTTGGTGGAAGAAAAGAAAAATCTCCCCAAACAAATGACATTTCTTGAAATAATATACCCTCTGCACTAACCTGCACCACACACTTAACAGCTGTATAATTAACGTTTTAGTCTGGAAAATAGTTGTTGAAGATTGACATTTTTTTGTTTGTTTTGTGGCTGCTCTGTCCTGGCTTTGGTGGCAAAAAGCGTAAACACTGTTAGCCCAGCTGGCCTCGTCCTTCTTTGGCTTTGTACAAGTTTTGTAATGCCAGGTGGGTCTCCTGTACTGCTGGTTTATTAGAAGGAAACTGAGAACCAAGTGTTTGGACAGTAACAATTCAAGCTCCTTTATGCTGTAAGCAGGAGATGACAAGAAGCAAAATAAGGTTTCCTGAAGGGACAGATTTGTTGCTGACTCCCAAATAAAATACGTTCCAAAATAGGTAGACTGCTGTTTTTACTGTCATTCTGAGCAGAGACAAAGCTCAACTGAAGCATGGAGAACTCTTTTAATGAACACCAAGACAGCTCAGTGTTCCCCATGGGTGTGCATGAATGGCCTTAGGAGTCAGATTTTTCTGCCTGCCATTCAAAAAAAAAAAAATCTGCATTTGGGCATAAGTATGGGCATTTTCTTCTTCAAGGCCAACCTTGAGCAGCTGTTTGTTGTGGTTGTCCCAGCAGCCCTGAATGCAGGTCCACTCTCAGCATACCCAACAGTCAGTGAGCTCCTAAGGAAAATTGTTCACAACAAACATGTTTCAGGGCATGTGTGCCTTGAACAGGATGTGACTCCTGGGTATGTGACACCTACTGCACAGGTATCCTGATAAGCCTACAGTGTATCAGCTTTTTCCCCGTTATTCAGAACCATGTGCCAGCAAGTGCCCAGAGAGCAATTTCTTCTTCCACTGGGTCATTTCTTTTGCCATTCTGGGCTCCAGTAATCAGGCCAGACCAGCCTGAACTTCATGTATTAGAGAGAGAGAAACCATCACTGTTTCTGTATCGAGAGTTGATTTAATTATCCCTTTTCATTTTCAACTCATGCAGGAAGCATTCTTTCTTCTTACCCGTTTAGCTAGAAACATCACAGGCATTTTTATGGGCTTACTGCAAAAATGTCTTAGCAGCAATCTTGAATATTCCATGACAGCAGTGTCTGTGGTGTTTATATCTTGCTACACATGCCAAAGCAGCCGGCTGCCTCCCAAGAGAATTAGGGTCAGACATTGCCTCTTTATAATGGTGTGCAAATAAGGTTTTTAACGTTGTGCTGCTTTTGGCTGGGATAAAGTTAATTTTCTTCATAGTAGACCCATGCTAGCTATGTTTTCGATTTGTGCTGAAAACAGCGTTGATAGCACAGGTATGTTTTAGTTACTGCTGAGCAGGGCTTACACAGAGTCCCAGCAAGTAGGCTGGGGGTATACAAAAAGCTGGGAGAGGACACAGCCGGAACAGCTGACCCCAACTGACCAAAGGGATATTCCATACCATATGGTGTCATGCTCAGCATATAAAGCTGGGGGAAGAAGGAAGGGGGGACACTTGGAGTGATGGTGGTTTGTCTTCCCAAGTAACCATTAGGTGTGATGGAGCCCTACTTTCCTGGGCATGGCTGAACACCTGCCTGACCATGGGAAGTAGGGAATGAATTCCTTGTTTTGCTTTGCTTGTGTGCACAGCTTTTGCTTTACCTATTAAACTGTCTTTATCTCAACCCATGAGTCTTCTCATTTTTACTCTTCTGATTTTCTCCCCCTTCCCACTGGAGGGGAGTGAGCAAGCAGCTGTGTGGTGCTTAGTTGCTGGCGGGGGTTAAACCACAACAAATGTGAACAAATTTGGGCTGAGATATGAAGCAAGGAAACAAGTCATTCATGTATTGGTTGTAGTATAGTTTGAAGGTGGGAGAAAAGTTATTGCAGATTAATTCATTGTGATATGAATACATTTGGTGGGAGTAGTAAGTAGCAGAGAATTTTTACTGATGTATGGTTTCACTAGAAGCCAAATGCTGGTAAAGGCTCAAGCGAAATGCAATGGGATCTATAACTGTATCTTGGGTCCCATGGCAAAACCATGTCCTGATCCAAAAATTCATTGGCAAATTTCTTGTTGCTTCAAGGAATTCAGAATCCAAAGGCCAGAATTTAACAGAATTTCTTAAAAAGGCTGGCCTTCAGTTTTCAAGCAAAAATGAAGCATGAGAGAATTAGGAAGCAGATGAGAATATGAATCATGAAGAGCAACATTTGGGTAGCACCTTGGCCATGGCAAAAATGTTTTAAATCTGTGTGTGCATACACTTGGAAATATACATTGGACTTATGTCCAAGTCAGGAGAGCACCAGTAATTGCAACTTATTTATGTAAACGCCATTATTTGTTGGGCAGAGGTGCATTTAATCGTCAGCAAATCTCCTTTACTCTTCTAAGCTACTTTTAGCAAGGAAGGGACGTTGTTTCAGCTGTCAAAAAGCTATAGGAAGAACCATTTCAGGACATGTTGAGATTCCTTAAACACAAAGCTTTTCTTTGTGGCTCAGTTTTTCTTAAGCTTACTTTTATAGTTTTATTTCAAGAACCTAGGCTTCCTTGAAGGCTTGTTCCACCTGAGGAGAGATGTTCCTGTCTTAGTGTCAGCTTTGATTCAGAAGGTAATACTGCATGGATCCAGGAAGCTATGGCCTTTCCCACCAGCTGGTCATCTATCATTTCATTACAGTAAGGTTACCAAATTGATGTGTCCTGGCTAATTCTTTTAATGCAGCTATATAGCTATCTAGTGTCTTATCAGGCAACTGTGCATGCTGTCTCAATTGATAGTACTCTGTGATACTATTAGCAGATGGCAGAACATGACCTACCTGTGAAATCTGACCCACGGTGATCTTCTAACAGTGCCTGTTTTCTCAGGGAATGTCTTGAGACTTACTTTTATCTTCCTGGTCCAGCATTGCAACTGTGTTTTATTTTCCGTAGAAATAAAGAAAGGTATCACACTGCTGGTATTTGGCCTTATAATTGCTAGTGACTAGCTAAGAAATGAAGATTTGCTGTTAATATTAATTCTTACCATTTCTTCAAATGAGGCTATAATGAAATTTGATATACATATTTTTTTAAATAGTGTCACAGGAGCTATTTTAAATTTAACAACTGCAGTATCTTTTCCTCTTATATTTTTCATTAATCTTCATGTGCTTAATTAGTTGCTGTTACTCAGTGGGAATGTTTGACTAGAGTAGAATGAGATTAATGACATCTCTTGAGCTGCTACTGCTGAAAAGCAAAAGGACTAAGTGCTAGAAGGACATCAAGCCTGGCTAAATACAGTGTTTGTTCATAGGTTAGTCCTGTGTTTGCATAATTAAAAAAAAAAGTCAGATAAAAGCAGAATAACATGTCTTAAAAATTTTCTGGTGTCCCATTCCACAGGAGATGGTTCTTTATTTGTGACCCTTCATGTGCAGGTCAGGTATAGGGAACATATGTGCAGAGTGGAAGTCTGTGCATAAAAAGAGCTAATAGGACAAGTTTATCTCCTTTTTGAAAGCCTGGCATGCAGCTTAGCACATATCAGCAAACCAAGATCAAAGTGTGTTAAATCCCAACCCTAGGATAGGCCAAATAGGCCACAGTTTTGAAATTAGAAGCAAAAAAAAAAAAAAATTGTGTGAGACATCACCACATATCTGGGTAGAGTCTGAACTCTGAGGAAAAAAAACGTTGGTAGCAGTGAGATTGCCCACTTCTGCAGTGGGATTTGGACTAGGTCCTGCGTTTCCTTACTTTTGCCTGAGAACAGTATTTAAAATCTTTAATTTGCTTGTTCAGAAGACTGAGTCTGTGGCTTGCTTTATGTTTAGCTGGAGTATGTCAGTTATTACAATATAGTATAAGGGCTTACACTGAATATTAGCATACGTGAGACCAGATATAATCTCCCTGTTTATTGTTTGGAAGCAAGAAATAGCATTTATCTTTTTCCCCAGCATATGGCATTAGTGGTCACTATAACAGAGCTCTTTCCATGCTGTGATAACAGTATAACAGATACTATCATCTGTATGTCTTCAGAAGAATAGGAAATAATGAGCCAGATTCACTTCTGTTCCGGTTCCATTGAAGTTGGAGAAATTATATCAGCAGGAAGTTTGGCCTCATGCATGTTAATTGAGCTCTTTTCAGTTCAGTGCTTTGTATTACTTTAATTTTAAAATTATAGCCATAAATTGTGCCTAGCAATGCTATATCAAGACCTGCATCTATTGCCAAGCACAGCCTCTCGGGCCCAGTTCTTGCTGCAGACTGCTGCTTGTAAGGTATCCTTGGACTTGTTTTTGGAAAAACCTGTTGTTAAAATGACACCATTTGTGACTATTGCAGTTACCTGCGAACTCTGTGTACCACATTTCAGTACCTCTTAAATTAAGAATAAAGTGGCAGGAGAATGGGAAGCGTATGTCCATCTAAGGAGACCCAGGCCTTGTCACAGTGTGAAGACTACGTGTCTTCAGGCAGGTATTTTCAAGTGAGATTTATTGCCCCAAGGGACCTGATAAACAGATGCTAAGAGGCTTTGATTTGGATTGGTTTCTCCAGAGATGGCTGCCAACCTGGGCTGATCTGTCTATCTTACTCTATTTTCCTTTTCTCATATGCGAGAAAAACAGCTGGGAAGGAAAAAGGGGAGGTGGCATTGCTAGAGGCTCAAAGGTACCAAGCAGCTGTCTGTGAGACATTGATGGTAACAGAAAAAAGTTACTTGCTGAATTTGATATGAACTTCAGTGGTTATTGTTCAACTCAGTGCTTACGAAGTACTCCCTGGTTCCTAGACTAAAAGACCTCATTTTT
>WEKW01010558.1:35733-50615 GCA_013389905.1 Sula dactylatra
AACAACCCCATGCACCAGTACAGGTTGGGGGCTGACCTGCTGGAAAGTGGCTCTGCTGGAAAGGACCTGGGAGTGCCGGTGGGCAGCAGGGTGACCCTGAGCCAGCACTGTGCCCTTGTGGCCAAGAAGGCCAACGGTGTCCTGGGGTGCATTAAAAGGAGTGTGGCCAGCAGGTCAAGGGAGGTTATCCTCCCCCTCCACTCTGCTCTAGTGAGGCCACATCTGGAGTGCTGTGGCCAGTCTGGGCCCCCCAGTTTAAGAAGGACAGGGAACTGCTTGAGCAAGTCCAGTGGAGAGCTACCAAGATGATCTGGGGACTGGAGCATCTCCCTTATGAGGAAAGGCTGAGAGACCTGGGTTTGTTCAGCCTAGAGAAGAGTGAGGGGGGATCTTGTCAATACTTATAAATATCTAAAGGGTGGGTGTCAAGAGGATGGGACCGGACTCTCGTCAGTGTTGCCCAGTGACAGGACAAGGGCCAATGGGCACAGGTTGGAACACAGGAAGTTCCACTTAAACATGAGAAAAAACTTCTTTACTGTGAGGGTGCCAGAGCAGTGGAACAGGCTGCCCAGAGAGGGTGTGGAGTCTCCTTCCCTGGAGACATTCAAAACCCACCTGGACATGGTCCTGTGTCCCCTGCTCTAGGTATGCCTGCTCAAGCAGGGGGGTTGGACAAGATGATCTCCAGAGGTCCTCTCCAACCCCAACCATTCTGTGATTCTGTAAATGTTACTATATCCACAGCATTGACACAGGAATGGATGTTGTGGTTCACGAATTCGGAATTATTTTTGGTCCTCAGTTTTTTGCACAACTAAGGAAAAGTCAGTAAGAAACACCAATCTCTTGCAATGAATAAGCACTGGATTTGAATTCTCTACTGACAATATTTTTTAAAGCTTTCTGTAAGCCAAGTACTTTGTAAAACAATTACCACAGCCCCAGATGTATAAAGCTTTGGCTACCTTCAAAACATGTTTAGATGATGTTACTCTGTCTGGACTAAACTCTATTTATAACCTTTGCTCAACTGTCTTGCAGTAAAACACACATAAAAGTTAACTTTAGAATACTACTATAATACTATTATTAATATAATATTCATTATTGCTGTAGGAGCTTTGAATAATACAAACTATGCACACTCTAGTTACAGAAGTATAGAAACTTCAGGCAGAATATAAGTAATTTTGAACATTGATTTCAACAACAAAGATCTCTAATGCAATAATATGGTGGATCATCGTGAAAATTAATATAAAATCTAGCCCAATTATTCAGATATACAGCAGTAAATGATCTGGTTATAGGGTAAGAGGAAAAAATGGTAAAATTTATCTTAGAGTGTACCAATATAACATTAAAGAAGATATCTGTGTCAAATGGAGAAAGGCACTGACACGTAAAATATTTCCATGGCAGTGTATATTTGAAAAGAATGCCAATTTAGATTGTGTTCTGACTCCACTGGTAATACATTTTATACTTTCTAGACCTCTGATTCCCAGTTGATATACCATGTTCAATGAGATGCTCTCAGTACTGACCTTTCAGCAAATACAATTCTACTATAATTCACATTTTATGCAATATAAACATGCATTTATTGCTATTAATTCCTAGAACAGTGTTTAGAGAATATGAAAAAGATGAACTGTATTCTGGGTAAGATGAGAGAAATCACATAGATAAGGTTGGGAGACATTATTGCTTTATATCACAAGATTTATTGTACAGTTCTTCACACAGAGTTTGTTAAACAAAATTAGTATTAGTGAATCAGTGGTGGCAGACAAATGTGGCATAATTATGAACTGCAAATGGTAGCACAGTCCTTTGTTACTTATGCATTTAAGTCATTAATAATAAAAGTCATACAATGAGATGTGGCGCTGAAAGTACTTTAGGAAATTATGGTACATAATTACATCTTCTCTCCTTTTGGGTATTCTTTTTCCCCGCCTGTTTTGAATGTTTTATTAGTTTTAGCTCTTTACAGACACTAAATATTAGTAGTGCTTTGATCCTTAGCCAACTCTTAAGTACAGTGGTCTAGATCCTCCGCTGGTGAAAACCGGTACAACTTCGTGGATTTTCAACACCTTTCTCATCCTACAGGACTGTGCTGCTTTGCACCCATTGGGAATCTGCTGGAGTATAAGACTTGCCATTGAACTGGAGCTGGAGAAAAGATTGAACTTTGTGGGTTTTGTCATTTCTATGAAGTCTATGGTAGAACTGATAGTCTGTGGGAAATGCTAACCCTCTGGGGAAGACACTACAGGGCAAAGGTTTGTCATTTTGCATTTTCATTCCTGAGCTGGAATTAGCAGGAAGTAGCCCAGAGGGCAGCCTTGGGGAAGGTGTCCCATGATGTGAGTCAACATGACAGGTGGGGGTTACTCAGGCATACTCTGCCTCCTGTCCTGGCTGTAGTTGTCTGTTGGTTTATACCCTCACAAGGCAGAAAACAGCCTTCTATACTGGCACAGGCACCTCTGCTTTTCTTAGCCAGGTGACCATCCAAGAGGGTTTTGAGCTCTCATTTAACTATACAGTGGGGAAGGGGCTCTCAGCAATGTGGGAGAAGACAACACAAAGCAGAGAGAAGACTGAGTGAATGGCAGGATGTGCAAATACAGTGACTGCCAGCTGTGAGAGGGGATGACTTCTGAGACCAATGCTGCAGAGTCACTCTGTACGTTATTCAGGAGGTAGAACTGGTAACCAAATGTCCTATTACTGTATATGACAGTTGAACATAGAGGTAAAAAGGGAGTGAGGAACTGAATATAGAAAACACGTTGGGCTAAACAGTATCAAAACATATTACAAGGACCAAAAGTACTTGGATGAGATACAGATTGTGTAATATAATGACAACTGTTAGATGCATTTATTGCTGAGTTGACCTGCAGCACTTCAGGGTAGTTACAGCAGGGCCAGTTCAGCATAAGCAATGTGTGAAGTGGGGAAATTGCTGACCTGTTTGAACAAATGCTCTCTTCAGGGTTCACTGGAGGTTCAGAATGACTTCTGTCTAAAGGGCAATGTCCTTATCTTAGTGAAGCCAGTGGCAAAACTCCCATTTTCCCAGATGTCTCTCTTGATGACAGCCAGAAAAAAACTTCAGGCATCAGTTCCCTTCTGGAGCCACAAGTTAATTTCTGCTATTGTGCTGAAGATCATCTGCCACTGATATTTTCTTCCTCCACCTGACATGCCCTTAGTCTACGGCTTGCTAGAGAGAAGCCGCTTGAGGTGCTGTGCAAAGTTCAGCCAATTTTGGGCTGGTGATGCTGAGCATTAAGAACACAAGATGTCTTGATTTTTGGCTGAGTATTCCTAGCACATCCATTCCATCCTGCTCACGCCCAGCTGCGCAACTGAAATGTGGCCTTAGGAGGAATGCAGTGAGAGACAGTTGCTATGAGAGAAAAGCAGTAACGCTAAGACCCACATGGTTTTAATATATTTAAATTTTCAAATGAAGAAATGTGCACAGCAATGATTGAAGACTCAATTTCATGTAGCTCTTCTCCTTGGTTCCATGGACTTTTCAGTCTGAACATCTTTGTCCGGCAGTTGTCTTTGCTCAAGGCAGATCTCAGAAGAAAGGTTTATTTTGTACCAATTTAACATTCCTTAGTGATTAGTTGACACAATTTTATGAACTTACATTGACTGGGTTCACCTTAGCGAAATTACCATTCAGCCAAATTACAGCAGAATTAGGCCAGATAAATAAGAACAGCAAATTGATGGGAAGATCATCACCTGCAAAATCATAAATTAACAGAGCATCAAAAGCTAACTTGATTATTCTATAACAATTAGATAGCAACAGTTTATCATTCGGGTAAAATCATTAGCTAATTCCAAAGTGTTTCTGTATATTCTCCAGTACAGTAAGTAAGTGTATTTCTAGTGCAAGTAGCTGAGGACAGCACATGAATCTGTCAGGATACAGGCATGTGATAGAAAGTTAATCTGTGCACAAACAGATTATTTGCTGAGTACTTCTTTGCTGTCAATTTTAAAACAGGTTAATTTTCCATGAGCTCCCAACTAGAACAGTGTCTAGAATCTTCAAATCTTTATGCTGACCTTGGAAACTGGTACGAAATCCTACATGTCTAGACCTTGATCGTGCTTTCATGTCTATTTTAATTTGCATTATTGTCCATGTATAGAGGTCACTTGAAACCACAGGTCCCTTATGGCCATGAGGATTGGAACTAATATATCCCATCGCAGAGCATAATTAGACCTGAAAGGCTAATCTAACTATGTGGAGGTTAATCTAGGTTAACCATTGTGGTGTTAGGGGAATAGTCAGTATAACGGGGGCATACTTATGTCAAATAACATTTTTCAGATAACCTTAACACTGAAAAGTAATAATAAAGTATAACTCATAGGTAGTTTTAAGGAAGAACACTGTAACTGTGCTGTAAAATATATACTGTGTCATGTGGTCCCTCTGTGCAGAGAGATAAAGCAATGCAGGTATTGACTAGAGGCTGTAGACAAAAACCAAGGTAGTGGTGCTCTTGCTGTAACTATTTCTATATGTAAATAGTACTTTGGATATATCGAAAATGACCAAAATCTGTACTGAAGAAAAAAACCTGTTACCTTTAAGTCACAGATAAGAGCAGAGAGCTCTGAAGTAGCATTAAAAAAAAAAAAAAATCCTAAAGCCCCAGCATAGACTAAAGTTCTTTTTTACTGATTCAGATGTCCACCTGATGGGACTGCATAGGCTGAGGATTAGTATAGTCATGTCTTGTTACAATAAATGGACATACTGTGTATGTGTGTGTATATGTATATACACACACATAAAAATATATGTGTGTGCAGATTTTTCCACACGTTGCTAAAAGGACAGCTCTTTAGAACTACTGAATTACTTTGGAAAGCCAAAGTATCCAAGAGTTTCGAAGGGACTTGGTCTGAGAACTTGTTTATGTCCAATACCTGAATTGCCAGACTGGAAAGAAATAATAAGCCCTCCCATTAAGCTTTGGAGTTCTGAAAACTGGGCAATACTGTCCTATTTTCAGACATAACAGGACATATAGTGAGGACTGCTATAATGAAGTGTAATGTTGGTTTAATATTTTGCTACATTTTACTTCATTTTAAAATACAGTGTAATAAAAGCTGCTCCCTGTGAAAGAAGAATGCAAATGGGTTTGGAGTGCATTAACACACTGCTTTGCATATTAGGGGACTATATTATTTGTATGGATTGAATTCACCCAAAGATTTTTTGAATGTACATAGTACTCAAACTACTGCACAACCCAATTAAATTGAAACCTGGGAGGGCAGTAACCCTGTTGGAAGATTACATTACCCTTCACTAAACCTCAAAGACTAAGACAAAGAAGCTCTTCCAAAGATATGGCAGTCATAGGGATAAAGTGCTTAAGCATGGCATCCAATGTGCGAGTTTATGAGATTAGCAGGTCTTTATCTTTATCTGAAATTATTTCATAAAGGGAACCCCAGTCCAGGATGAGTGTTGGAAATACCATGTGCCAGCCCAAGGGCGGGATTGTCATTAGCTGTGGTCCTTATCTGTGCTCTGCCTGTGCGGGCTGAGTCCTGAAGTCAGCCTGCCCCTTGGAATTTAAAGCTTCCATTTTAATTATGTTTAATATTTTGCTACTGTAGATCCAGCTGTATAAATTATTTAAAAGGCAGAAAGCTTTTCCTCAGTAATTAATGACAGGTTTGTTAGCTATTGTAACAGCCTGAGGCTTCACTTTCCTTGCATAGTTCTGTAACAGTCTCATGATTACTGAATACAACAACCAGCCTCTATGGCTTTATACAGTTATAATCGATGGTTTGTACCAGCAGCACCTGAAGGGGTGATAGAGCACTAGAGTTGGATGTATCTACTGTCACTGAGAAAATAGCCTGGGGAGGAGAGAGCAGCAGCCTGGTGACAGTTTTCAACACTGCAAGTTACTAAGATCATTGAGGCTAACCAATTTTATGTCCAGCATTAGTCAGTGTTTCACCACACCTGAGAGACTGTAGAGATATTCTGAGCAGGCAGAACACCCAGGTGGTAGTGGTAATAATAAAAAGTCTTCTGTAAAAGCCTTTCACCTTCTTTCTTCCATTGTCTACTTGGTAAGGGAATACACTTCTTCCATTAAGTGTCCTGTGGATGTTCCTGTGGAGTACTCATCTTCCTCCTATATCATTATAATACCAGAGGTGAGATTCTTAACTGGAGCCTCCTCCATGAGGTGTTAGTCACTCTTGCAGGGTCTTATCAAGGGATCTCAGGTTTTTCAGATGATAGAGAAATGCAGTTTATCTGTCAAAGCTCAGTAGTGAAAGCAGTACTAGAGTAGCCCATATGTCTGAATATCGTACCAGCTATTTGATATTGGTACACCGTTGTCTTAGTTAGCTTGTTGATTGTAACTGAACTGAAGTCTGTTTTCTAGAGCTTGAAGCCTCTGCTCTCCACACTCACTGGCCATACTAAAGTGACGTCCAGAGTTCCAGGACCCTGAGCTTCTTGCATAATGAATCCTTGTATTAGAATTTCTTACTTTGCATAGTATGTAGAAAAAAATACGACTTGCGGCAAAGTTCTTTTGTGCCTGTGTCCAGGGTTATTGTGATAGAGAATAGTGGAATCACACTTGGTGGTTACTTACCCTTTAGTTTCTTTGCCACCATTTGCACTGAAGGGCTAAAGACTGAGATTGCCTCAGTGCTTTCTGGGAACCCTAATGGAGGGTACAAGCTGTTATCCATAGAGATTAGAGATGGAGTATCGAGAAAGGGAAGGAAGAGGGATGGGGCTAGCATCTACAGAAGTTAAGATAAAAAACCCAGCCTGATGTGACATGAGGGAATTGCAGGAATTTTTTGCTGTGGTGTTGCTCCTCATCCCATGTTGCACAGGAAGCTTTGGAAGGAAGGTGGGGAGGGCTTTGTCAAGATACTACATTGTCTGGTGACAGAATCATACAGTTTCTGCTAGTCTTGTGAGGCCCTTGATGATGACTTTTTTTTCTTCTGTTTTTTTTTCTTTCAAATGAAAAAGTATGCCAGGAATCTCCTATAAATAGATTTTAGGCCTGAAAATTCTTTTTCAATCTTCTCGCTAGCAGTAAAGAGATATCTGGTCTTACATATGTTTGTAAATGTTTCATAAATGTGGAAAATGTGCATAAACAAGAGAAAGTTAAAAGTGAAAACTAGTGTCAATACTGTGATTCTGCAGTGTGCTGTGAACTTGTTTTAAGCATCTATCCCTGTACAGTTGTAAAATTAGGCTTTAAGGGCCTGGTCTTAGAGATCATCAAAGCTGTCATGTAATTTTCCACTGTATGTGAAGATCTGATGTACCTGCTCTACATGAAAAGACATTGGAGAGTTAAAAATGTGTGGAATCTATAATATGCTGTGACCTTCTGATAACAATGACAGAAGTTACTGTTTAGGCAGGCCTGCTTCAAGACTCATGAGGCACTGAGGAAGTGGTATATCTGCATGTGATTTCTTCATGGCATTAAGTGAATTAGAGAGAATATTAGAAAAAGTGAAAATCCTGAGCCTTGGGAGGCTTTGCCATCTGCCTTTTCTTCCTACCTGTGATGGGTGCTGGGATGCAGGTACATAGGCACAGACAGTGGCCTGGCCTTCCTTTGCTCACAGGCTCTGGGAATGAACGTGCATGACTCAGTGTCTGTGTGAGAGAATGAATCCTGCTTGCACGGTTTCAGCTGTAAGTTATGCTTTTAAAGACTTGATGGCCCTTAAAGAGCAACCCCTTTCACATTTAAATTTTGCCACCCCATGCATCTTACTTTCAGGATGATTCAGGCTGCTTCAGGAATAAATGAGGGGTGCGTGAGAACAAGCCATAAGAATTATGTTATCCTGATCTTTTGCTCCTGACAACCTTGCTGATGTGCAATGAAATATAAAGGGTTTAGAGCATGATTCACTATTAAACATTAAAGAGAAAAAGTTCAGCTATTCATAAATTAGTGTTAAATCTGTTTTCTGCAGCCAGTGTAAGGCTGGTGATAGCTCACTTGCCTGTACTTAGTAAAGAGCAACGCTCTCTAAAGAATCACATCCCATCGTTTCTGCTGACAGCTATTAAGAAAAATATTTAAAATACCTCTTAAAACTGTATATGTAATTCTTGGTGAAGTGACATCGCATTCTTTTCATTCAGTCATCACCCTGTGCTAGGACTGGAGTTTGTGACATGCTAATTATCTCTGATTTAGCACAACCATTATTTTTGGAGTTAATGGTTAGCGAACATTGTCTAATATTATTACATAACCATTAATATGACTCAGGTAAAAAATGAGTTAAGTAAAATGGGAGGAAAGTTAACATGGCAGTTTGGAGATACAAATAGGATTTGAGTTTCCCAGCATTAAGTCAAATAAAACATCTGCGCCATCCATCTTTAGAAAATAAGGCATGAGGATGGACGACTCCTGACTTATTAAAAGATTCAGTTTAGGGTGAGATTCATTCCTTTGCAGAAGGACAGCTCCAGCTCCATCCATGATATTGCTCTGGTCCTAGGTATTATGTTGTACGTAAGAGCGAATTTTTCCCAAAGAGTGTGAGCCCTGAAATCAAAGCTTTCAGTGAAGGGAGGATCTGCCCTGTTTCTCCTGAGTGGGTCTGATGTGGACTTTTGTGTCTTGGGACAGTGTAAACAGTACTGGGCATTGGATGAAGAGTTTATCCAGCCTTCAGATTGCCATGGAGACATGCTACCCAGTCATGCCATGGCTCCTGGGTGAAATAAAAGCCTGTTTAAAGCCATGACTTCTTTTCTTTCTTACTCTTTTTGCTGCTATGCCAGCCCTGCACTCCTGAGAGCTGCTGTGGCAGTGTACTATCACTGCACCTTCTGCCTGCCCACTTCCTGGGACTGGAGGAAGGAGAGGCAGAGGGTGACGTGCTGGCTAGGAGATGGTCTATGAACACTGGATCACTATGGGCAGAACTGCCTATGGAGCCCAGAATAAAGGTCCTTACAGAGGGCCAAGAGACCAGGCAGTGAGGGAACAGAGAAAACACTAAGAACAAAATTGGCCATAGAAGTTGAGCCAAGATCCCCCAAATTATCTTTCTTAGTTTGCTTTATATGCAGTGAATTGTCTGAGACCTGATACCGAGACAAGGAAAGTTGTGTCTCTGCTATTTCCATCACCTACACGAGCTGCAACTTAAAGAGCAGAAAAAACCAGCCAGCCTGGCCCATTAAACCAAACGCCCCCTGCCTCTCACAGATCAGCACAGCAAAGTAGGACAGCATGGAATAAAGGTGTCACTCCCACCAGGAAGATCCAATAATGCTTTGGGGAAAAAGATTTAAAATGTTCTTTTAAAAATAAGTCTTGTTGATTGCTATTTTTCTCTATTTGTGAGGGATATTTTGCCTGCAGGGAAGCTCTTTGCTTGTCTGAGTTAATCTAAGAAGATTAAGCTCCAAAAGTTCATGACTAAAAAGCTCATCTGCTTACATGTTCAAGGTGAGGAGTAAAGATGAAATCTGAGTGATTTCTGTATAAATATACAGATGGGTTTTGACTTCGGCTGAACTAAGCCCGAGACTTATCTCCAACTAGCAGGAGGTGGAAACACCGCTGGGATGGTATGTTTGTCAGAAGGAGTTACAAACTGTTTGTGTGCCAGTACATTGGCATTCTATATGTTTTGTCTCCATAGTCTATGTAAAGGGGGAGAACTCTGCTAGTGTAACAGGACCTACTGCAGGAAAATGTTTGACCGATACACCAACAGTTCAGTTCAAGAACAACATGGCAAAGGGACTTCTGATAGCCATTGAGTGAGTTACATACATGGTGTCAGTTCCCTGACCCACTGTTCATGTTTTGTTCTGGCATAGAACGGGGCATAAGCTGTCATTTGAGAGGAGACGCCTGCGTTTGATGGTTTGACAGTGCGCATTGGGGTGTGCCTCTGGAAGCTTGTCAGTTCACTTGTGTTCCCCGCCCAGTGCATCGCCCCTGAAACAAAAGGGAAGCAGGCAGTGGGGGTTAATCCAGGGCTGGCTGTCTACCTCTGCCAGGGCAAGCCACTTTACTTTCCCTACAGAATCCCGTTATTCCTGATCACAGAGTACTCTGTTGTTACTTTTGCCTGTACCTGCCTTTTGATGACTTGCAAAAACTAGAAAAGGGGAAGAAGAGAGAGGAAGGAGTTCACGTCTAAAATTTTACCATACCACCATGCAGGTTCTTCGATATGCAGTGGTACAAACTTGAAAACCTGGGATGCACGTTTAATTGCATTTAAAAAGGTACCCAGCATCAATTCCTAAAAGGGTCTATTATCTAAGAGGAATATGTGTTCTAGCAGTGGTCTAATTTTCTATGTAAGTATTCAAACGAGTTTGTTACAAAAAATAACCTCTAAAAATACTGGTAAAATTTTGATTACCATGAAGCTTTACAACGGATTTTGAGTTAACCACCCAAACTAATTAAGTGAAATTATCCTAATTTGTTTATTATGTTAATGATCTGAATTAATTTATAGTAATTTAGCACGTATTACTAAAGATTTATTATGTTTCCCACCAAATGACTTAAGAGCTATAAATCCCATGGTTGAATGTAATTAGCGGAGACATATTTATCGAAAGGGATAATTACATCTGATAAAAGTTCTTCAGTTAGGCTTAATTAAAACAGATTATTCCCCCATAAATGAAAAGTAAATATGGTAATTACTGGGTAGATATTCATTGCAAAAATGAATATCTCAGCATTTTAATTTTATGAAGGGGTGGGAAACTCAACTATATAACTGATTGCTTCTCAATAAACTATGATTAATAATCCCTAGGAAACAGATAGTTTTATGGGAGTAAACATTTTGCTAGCTAATGACTAAAGAGTAGACACTAGTCAGAAAAATCAACCATTAACTCATTTTTTTGAGTGGACTGTTGCTGCTTTGAGCTAATGAAGAGCTTGCTAGGAAAATTATATTTTCTTCCAGTAAGACTGTCCCTAGCTCATCTAAGTAGCAGAACTGAGGAAAAAACACACAATTTTTGCTGATGATAATATGGACTGTTGTTTCCTAGGCATACACCAAATTTACAGTGGCTTCTGATGCTAACAGAATTTATTTAATACACATCACTGCACATGAAGAGATTAGATTGTAAATCTGTTTTTTCATAATTTATAAGTACATTGTGTTAAAAGCACTTTCTGCAGGGCTGTCACTTGTAAATCATATTGAAAAGAGGGGGCAGAGCTGAGAGTAGCAAAAATCTAAACATACAAAACCAGATTCTTTTCTTGGTTGGAATTACTTAATAAAAATACTTGGAGACATGAGGGAATAAGTGGGCTCTAGCTCTTTGATTCACAGCTGCCTGGAGTGGAACAGAGACATTTAAACTGAAATAATTGCCACAGAATATGGCTTTCTACTGGAAGAATTAGGACAGAGTATTTTGGCTGGAGGAAGGGATGGTTTGTCCCACAGTACTTGCATTTTCTGATTTTACAAATGTGCTATGTGAATTGGCTGCTATTTGGTGTGTCAGTGAGAACTGCTGCTCTGTCTCCTGGGATTTGTAATTGTGGTGGTATTACTTGATACACAATGAAGGATATAAAATTTTGGGACTGTGTCTATGAAGTACTTCAGGTCATTGCAGCTTGCAAAAGGTCTTGTGGGTTGAAATACACGTGTAGTCTCAGACAGCTGACATCTGTGGTTGCCTGAGTCCTCCGGCAACATACTCTGAGGTCTAGCAGGGAAGTGTCCCAGGAAAATGCCAATGAGCAGAATGGCTGGGGAAGAGTGGTTGTTCATTGGGATGCAACACTACAGAGTTTGAGACTCACTTCATGTCTGTCACTGCCTCTCTTGTTCATGAGGCCAGAAGGTTTGGAAGGAAATGGGTGGTATTTTGGTGAAGAGTGTGTATGTTAAAAAATGAGATTTGGGTGGTGGGATGCACACTATTTACAAATTTAGATTGAGTTCTGGCAGCAGTTCATACTAAAACAGGGACAAAAATTTAGAATATGTTGAAACCCTTTTTCATAGGTGGCTGAAGTCCACTCTCTTCCTGCGGGCACTGCCAAGCCCAAGATGGGGGCTCAGATCTGTGATGTGGCAGCAGCCTCACCCCAGTGCAGCATCCCCATGTGCTTTTCTTCACCACATTGTCCATATGAAATGTTTCACTTTGGGGTTTCTCCAGTGTTGCGCAGCCACACTGCATCAAGAAAAACTATCCAACCTTTTGTTTCAAAGCAGCATTTTTCAAGGAAAAGTGTGACCTGAATTTGAAGGTTAAATAAACAAACAAACAAAAGGTAAATAATCCATATAGTGAAGCCAGAATTATTTTCTTTTGGGTCAAATGAAATGTTCTGGATCAATCCAAAATGAATTTTGCAGAAATCCCCCAACAAATATTTCAGTTTGAGCAAGACAAGTCCCTTCCATCTTCCTAACTTGCTTTTCATTGATCACTTCCATAGAGACAGCATAGGTTGAAAGTCAGGACTGGGATCAAGAGGTGCGCCTTGCAGTCCTAGGAAAGAAGAAAACAAACAGGCTAGCCTCATTCACTGAAAGGAGCTGATCTCTATAGCTGCTGTTTAAGAGCAGACTTTGCTTTTTGCTAACTACTGTGGCTTATACCTGATAATGAGAGAGCTCAAGAGAGCAGTGGAGGTGAGGCAGTGATGGATTTACTGGAGGGGGGAATTCAGGGACTGTAATTGGGGCAAAGAATTATTAAAAGTCTGTGGAAAGTAGCCTCTCAGGCTTTAAAAAGAAAGAAAACTGGCTGAGGATCTTGGGAACTGAGCTGTGCAGAGCTGGGAGATAGAAGAGCAGAGGTGACACACAGACTTTCAGCACAGGGGGCTTCTCAGTGTTCCTGGTTGACTAATTCACCAAAGCCCTGTATGCAGGAGGAAGGGGGAAATCTTTGAAATCCCAGAACAATAATAGGTTTCTTTCAATTCTGAAATGAAATTGACTGAGGCAAAATATTAAATTAGATTAATATGCCATACTCCTGGCAAACATAATTGCACAGACCTTCTGTTTATATGCTTTTCAGACTATTCATGATGTACATACCTGTAACAATTTTACATAGAGCTGAAAGTAAATGATAAACATTGTTTATTAGCAGTAAAAGATGAAGAGGCATTTAATCCACAGTGAGTGAAAACTCCAGCATACACTCAGTATTTTTTGCCACTCAAGTTAGGAGCATTTCAGCAAGTTTGTGTAATATTGGTGATAGTACAAATTTCAGAGCTTGAAAACCATGAAAATGCAAATAAGAAGGGTTTCTGCTTCTGTTTTTGCATCTAGAAAAGAGTAAAAGGATGCTCCTCATCTTTCCTAACTTCCGGGGAATTTTTCAAAGGGATGTTTTTAAAGTAATATATCTTGGTTTTGCTATGGTCTACAGACCATTGCAAGGAACTCAGCCATCCACAGGACCTTTTGAAATGCTGTTTCTGGTGTAGTTCCATTTAGTGAATGAGCTAATAACACTTAAGTTCCAGTGCTGTTGGAAAGGCTGTGATATGAATCTCAGGACAGAGTTACGTTTGCGTATTTTGGGTTCACTGCGCAATTTGATCATTGTCCTTAAAGACCATCAAGATTAAGAGCTTTTCCAGCAAGGATGCACTGTCCCCCTGCTCTTCCACCCACATCAATCCTGGTTCTTAGGAGTGCAGTAGACCTTGTTATACATTATCTGACTCCCTGGTTGTGTAAGAGAGAGTTACTCTGGAAGTGCTTTGTACAAAGTGAAGGAAAAGCACAAACTCAAGCCAACAAACCTGAGCATGCCTCATAAACAAGACTGGTGATACAACAATACAAAACAGAGCTTGGGTTAAGACTGAAAGAAGCTGTTAAATGGCAGCTGTGATCTTCAGAGAAAAGAGAGAGCTGGTGCATACTGTATGAAGCAGCTGAAGATCCTGATTGTTGTGGTTCAGTGTTGGTGGATGCTTGGAGTTTAATCTGGACTAAGCAATAGCAGTATCTGGTTCACTTTAAACTGTACAGAAGAGTTTGTATCTTCATCTTGAGAGGCTGTTTTCCATGTTTTCTGCTCGTGTGTGACCTGAGTGATGAACAGACATACCAATGAAAAACCCATTGAGTTGAATTACCAGAGCGACAATGCCAAAGTGTATCTGTGGTAGGTGACCTATTTAGCAGTGAGGCTGGATGGTATATTTTTCTTTTTAAATCAAACAGGTTGTTTTTGCTGAAAAGGGCTGTTGTAATTACAACTCTTTCCCTATAAATAAAATTCCTCTCAAACTTTTTTTTTTTGTTAAAATGCTCAAATGAAATTTTATCATTCTGGCATTTTTCCCAAACTGAATGGCAAAGACAAGATACTTCAGAATGGTAACGGTTTCTGTAAAAATGGAAACTGCATTTAACTTTTCAAGACCACTTGCTCTGAACTGCATTTAACTTACTATTAAGACCACTTGCTATGAAGATATCTAATTAAAACATTCCTATTTAAATACCTATACAACACAAATGCATTTTATATTAAAGTTCCATTAACTTCAAAGATTTTCCCAAAGAGTCTTAAAGAAATTGTCAGAGATCACTCGTGTCCAGTTAATCACAGTTCCTTATAATCTTATCTTACAACCACACATAACATCTTCTGTATTCATAGGAACATAGTAACAGCCACAGTCAGTGTAATCCAAGTCTTTTCAGCCACATAATCTGTTTTTGGCAGTGGTCAATAGCAGACTTTCAAGGGAAGAGCACAAAAAGGGAGTAGTTAAAGTGTGAATTTT
>WEKW01010558.1:52376-88727 GCA_013389905.1 Sula dactylatra
TGAGTTTCAACTCTTCTGTTTTACCTGTTTGGACCTGACTTCTACTTTTAAAGAAGGACCTCTTATTAGTCCCTCTTTTTTTTTCTCTTTTTTTTTTTTTCCTCTTTTTTTTTGATCACATCAACCTTTATTTGATCCTTTTGAAAGGATAAGCGGCAAATGTTTCTTCTGAACATCTCCTGTGGTGTTCTAAATAGTCCTCATGCTACCCATAAATATCTTGGCCTTTTATCTGCAATTTCTTAGTTTCCTAGTACTAGTAATTTTTAGGTAGCTCTTATTTTAGAGTTAAGCATTACTGTAGATCTAATCTTCCTTATCACATCACTGTCTCAGTTACATAATCAGGAATATTGCTGCTGTTCCTCCTATGCATGTTTGTCATCTAAGTTCATAGGAATCCTTTAGAGTAAATACTTTCATCGTAAGTATTTTCTCAACTAGATGTTGGCCATTTGGTCTCTCCAATCTCATATACGGAATAAGCAGCTTTTTGGGGGTCTTTAGCATCCTGTCTGCCTACAGGTTTAGTTTTGCCTCCTGGACTTCTCTCCTGCCCCTCTTGGTCTTGCTGATAACCCAGCTGGCCATCACTACAAGCTCTTCTCCAAGAGTCTGCTGATGTTCCCATGGCTAACTGCAAGATGTATTTATTACTAGTACTTATATATATATATGTAATGTATAGTGTGCTTACACCATTAACCTTTTACAAAACAGTAGGGAATGTTTGAAATACGGCTTGGAGAGGAGAGCCAAAGGTGTACTGACTTGCGTGGAGAAATCTGGGAGGTGTTAAGAATAGTGTTTTCTTTAGAATTCTGTTTAAAAGCACACAAAGCTAGGGCTTTTATCTAAGAAAAGGAAAGAAAGATCCTCTTTTCCTGAGCAACTCTACTTGTAAATGAAAAGAGCTTACCCTAATCCCTGCATCAAATGGTGATGAAAACCAAGAAATCCAACAAGAAAGGTCTTTTTCTGCAGCAGCACAAGAATCCTCAGTCCAGTTAATTATTCCTTTCTTCAGCAGCTTAAATTACAAAATCTCTTGAATATTCTTGACCTGTAGCAGAGGAATATGATTACTCACCCTCAGTACTACAGTTCGTTATGGGATGCCCCATCATCTGACAGCAAAAGGGTCATTGTAAGAGACTTAATAGTGCCTGAAGGTTTAATAACCTCTGAGGGGAAAAAGAGTTTGAAGACAATGATCATTAAAAGCCAGAGCATTTTCTTTGACATATTACACCAGACAAGACCAGGCTATGGCCATTATTGAATTACTACTATATAGGAAGTAGCAATGAATTGACCTTGTGAATTTATTTTTTAGGAAACATTTTCATTTCAGTGTGTCTCTTCCTTCCTGTCTGGTACAAAGAAAAGCTTTCTGAAACTTTCTAGGAGGTGTAAGTTAAAATATCATTTTAGAAATTAGGGGGGGTGTTCAAATTTTGATTTCTTTTGTGATGCCTCAATAATAAATCTTAATATGGCATGCATACTATAATCTTATAAAATAACCTATTCATCTTAATTAGGAAGGTTTAATTCTGGAATTTCTCTGTGAGATATCAGAACTGATGTAATTTTGGAAAAGCAAGAACCTAAGACTGTCAAGACATGCCTGATCAACATGACTGGTTCTCTCCTTTCAAGGAAAGGCTTTATGTTTGCAAGGTGTAGATACGTGTTCTAGTGTTTGCGATGCTGTTCTTTGCACACTTCATAAACTCTGGTAGTGAGCAGTTTGAGTGATGACTTTTGAACTGAGTGTTTTGTGTAGATCAAGCTTGGAATGCCAAAACTCTGGTATTTTTTTATAGCTTATTCTTTGCAGTGGTAGTGAAAAGTAAAGCCTTTGGGATTGTCTCAGATTGTATGCCCAACCTCATGAGGCACTTCTAGCAACTTTGGTCTCACTCAAGTTACATTAACCTGGTCTCAGGACAGAAATCAATCTAAATGCAGAACTGACTTCCTTAAGCTGTCTTTCCCTCAGTAATTTCCTGCTTTTTCTCTTGCGCACACACACCTGCTCATTTGCACACATGCAGACAGCAGTCTAGTACATACAGCTGGAGTATAAGCCAATCAATCTATGTGTCTGGAGGAAAATAGAGAGATTGTTTATTTCCATACCTAATTACTCCTTATTAAAGAGAAACAGAACTTTTGATAGGACAAATTATTTTCTTACATAAGTAATAAGAGAAAGTGACAGGCACTCATAGGGAATGAATGGGGAACACAGCACAATAACGAACTCTTTAGTAAAAAGGTTAGGTAGTTTTTGTGGATTTTTTTTTTCTACAGAAATATAAGTGATATTACCAATGTTCAAAAGATAGAGAAGGGATATAACATAAGCCCCGATAAGCAAGAAAATTCTTCTCTGTCACGGTGATAATACCATGGGGAAATCCTGCAAAACCAAATGAACAGAACAATCAGTTAATACCACTCTAGGCTGGTAGATCCTGGGAAGAAAGTGACATGAAAACCTGTGTTTTATGGTGCTGAGAGCTGGATAAGATCAAAGACACAGTATATATATTCACTGTAGTAGAAAGTCCTACTGTAAAGAGCTAATACTCTCACTGGATGGACAGTGGCTAAAATACTGAGTGGCTGAACATAGAGAAATACCTTCTCTGCTCAGTGGCTGTGGTCTGAGGAGAGGGAGACTCTGTGCCTTTACCAAAAAACTGAATAGTAGAGCCAGGAGCTGAGCAATGCCTTCTTGTATGGCCCACTGAGCCATTACCCTCTTCTAACCCAGAGATCCAGTGATGCCCACCTGTTTTCAGTGTAAGAAAATGACTAACGACACTCTGCAGAAATTGCAACTAGATGAATGAGGACTTGAAAGAATAAACCACTTTTCTGTCCCTTTTCTAAGAATCAAGAGGACTGAAAATGTCAGAGTTTTTTGCTAAGTTGATTGAGGAGAAATTTGAATTCTTTGTCTGACAAATAAGAAGCGAACTGAGATAAAGCTGGATAGCAGGTAGGTAATGCATAACAACTTACAGAAACACAGGAACAGCCAGTGATTTACTGTGGGCTGTTATAAGAATGTGACTTACCAATTCATAAATTCACAGTAAGCTTGCTTTTGTATTATCATCTCTGTTATCTCCAGTCCTAAGGACTGATAACGCTCAGCACAAGTAATCTCCAGTCCTTTCAGTCTCTGTCACCTAAGTCACAGAGTTCCCTTTTTTATGCTTGTGCTTCACTTTTTCCCTTCTGCAGACGTTTGCTGACTGTTCCTGTCTTTCTTTCCATCGGTGAAGGCATTGAGCTGAGCATAGGAGAAACAGGAAAGACCTGTAAGATGCTCTTGCAGCTTGGTGCAGCCCACAGCACCTCTCTGCCTTGTAGCCCTAGTCGAGGGCCAAACAGCATGCACACTGCTGGGGGGACAAGCATGTCTGCCCTCCACGCCACACTGGAAGAGAAGTGCTGCAAAGATAACGCCTTCCCTCTGATTTTTACTTCTCAGGCCTTGCTAGCACCCCTGAGCCACAAAGTGCAGTGTGGTACTTACTTTGCTTTTTCACATGAAATAAATTTTTAAAGCAGACCAATTACAGGAAATGTTTACAGCATTTCTCTGCTGCAGCTAACATTAAACATTTAACAGCTCTCCTCGTGAGCCATACTGGAATCCAGTTCTGTAGCATGCTGGAAGGGGTCACTCTGACACATGCCAAAGTGGTCCTTTAGAACTCGGCATAGAGAAGCAGCGGGGAGTGCAGCAAGGCTGGCAGCCCTGCCAGGAATTGCAACCTGCCTAAGCAAGGGAGTCTTGGCATCCTCCTGACAGGGCCCCTTGAGACTGCACAAGAAATGGGGCTTGGTGGAGTGCACCTGACTGCCCCACTGCTGCCAGGACTGGGACAATTCATCATCCCAGTCTGCAGACCCAAGAAACCATGTTCTGGCTTTCCACATACTCTAACTGGCATGAGTTGCGGAGGGGGCATGTTCAATTGCTCAGGCCTGCAAGCAGCGTGCCATCATGTGAACTGTCTTGCTTGTGCTCTCCTATGGTGTAACTGGGTATGACTTTGTGATGAAGACTTCTGTATCTTTTTTTATGCGATGGAGATGCATCTGGCCATTGCAGAGTGCAGCTGCAACATGCAGCTTAATAGCACTGCAAAACATATGTGCTGTATTATCTTACGGAAATATGGAGCATCTCTGATACCTAGACATTTCTTGGGTAAAATTTAGTACCTGAGTGCTAAGTCACCTGAGAAGGGAATGAATTTTGGCCAGAGAAACAGAGGTCACATCTGCTTTGCTGTCCCTGGTGTGATCGTGATCCTGCAGGTTAATTTATCTTTAAGCTTGTGAACTAGCTTGGAGAATACTGACAGTGTACCTGTACTGATGAAGAGCTTGTGGTAGCCAAGGAGAAAAGGAGCTGGGTAAATACTGTATGCAG
Source organism: Sula dactylatra (assembly GCA_013389905.1). Lineage (NCBI taxonomy): Eukaryota > Metazoa > Chordata > Aves > Suliformes > Sulidae > Sula > Sula dactylatra. The sequence continues at coordinate 56,839 of WEKW01010558.1, forward strand.
TTAGCCCCCACTCATCTCTGGACTACTGCAGCCCTGCGGGGTTATCTGGCTGAAAGCAGGCTAAGGGACTCGAGGTGAGCTGGTACCAGTGATGCTGGGACAAAGATCTGAGTCAGAGCTCTACAAGGTATTTAGCTGATTCCACTTGAACATGAGGTGTAAGGCTGCATTTGGGAAGATAACTACTGAAACACAGTTTCTTGGTAGCAAGCCCAAATCTGAGAGAGATGAGCAGAGGACAGTTCAGCCCCCGCTGAACAAGTGTTACACTGCTTTGGTCTCACATTGACGCTGAAATAATTGCTACAATTTTAAATAGGCCCTTTTATAACAGCATGCTGATTATTTACACTGTGCAGGGACAAGCTTTTTTCTTAAATTCTCATGGTGGTTTAGAGTAAGATGAATCTTTCCTGCTGTTTGCATGAGACAGCAAAAGCAAACACAACATCACCTTTAACACACAACAGACAGGTCTGATTCTTTAGTCATAGTTGAGTTTTACACCACTGCAATTTTAGAAATTTCCATCAAGTTACTTCAGATTTGTATGAGTTGAAACGGAGAATGCCTGCTTGATGTGCAGATTAAGGCTTGGAAGCAAGGAACACAGAAATGTGAAGCAGAAGCTGGTCCATGGGAAAGGAATAGAAATGAGAAAGAAGAAGAATTATCCTGCTTTAACCTAATGTTGTTAATCTATATTGCCCATTATAATCTCGAGAGTCCTGCTTAGTGAAGTATGCAATCTGTAGTGCTGGTTCCTACACAAGCAGTGTATCTAATACAAAGGACTGGCTCAACATCCATCATAATAATTACTGTGTCATAATTTTCTGCCCTTCCTACCTCTGCTGCAAAGAGATAGAAGAGGCCTTTCAAGTGTTTGAGAATTTTCACTAAAAATTTCTCAGGGTTTTTTTTTATATGGAAATCTGTATTTCTGCCCTATTTATTTTGCAGGTTTGACCTGACACAATGAAATATACTTTATTGGGTGATGTAGAAACTTAATTTGAATATCTGAAAACATGCCTATTTCATTTAATGTCTGAATTTGCTCAGCTGCACTGAAAGGTAACAGTAGGCATATTAGAAGTTTCATTTGAAAAATGCTTTCAAAAAACCCCCTTAATTCAATGACCCACAGATTCAGAGACTGCTTGTCTCTAAAGTTAAGTATCAAGAGTTACATATGGTCATTGCAGCTCAGAGTGGTTAAAATTTGGTCTCTGCTTAAGTCTTTTGTATTGAAGCAATTGTAGGCAATTTTAACTAAAAAATATTAGCTCTCCCAGATCTGTGAGATGGCATCATTCAAAGCCGGTGTTTTGGGTCCAAACTCATGCATATGTGACTGTACCACCTTCTTGGCTTTATATTTTAGTTTACATTGTTAATTGTCATAGCTGTGGAGTACAGCTTGAAAGCGTGATGTGCATGAAACCAGCCTAATCAACATCCACAAGACCTCTGAGCTACGCATCTCAACGGCAGGTACCGTCCAGCTGCACCCTGGCTGGTGACTTTGCCTGTGCAGGAAGGATTGTACAGCAGCTCTGTCCAAGCATATCCACCCTTACTGCATTGCACCCAGGCAAGATGTGTACATTTGGGCAGCAGAATGGTGGTGCTGTCCCTGTTACTGCAGGAGTAACTGATGCCCAGGGTGCCCTGCATTGGACCTTTTCTGTCTTGGTGCTTTGTTGTCTATGCATTTTCCTTCAACAACAGCCCCATGCACGTTTTTAATGCCACTGAAAAGTGATAATTCTGCTCTGGTTTCTCTGTTGTTGAGGGGCTGTCATCACAATTAATGACCTTTGTTACAGGAAAGATACTACAGGCTGCAAAACAATGATTTATGCCTGTATTTGGGATGCATTGGTGAAGCCCGGAAACCAGCTGGTGGAACTTTAGCCACAGGACACAGGGTAGTATATTCAAAGACCCTAGACTGTAGCAAAATCAAGTGATAGCTTTTGGACATTAAGGAAGCTTGCATTTTTACATTAATACTTCACTAAGGGAAGTCCACATAAAGGGTTTTATTACGCAAAAATATAGTTCAGTCACTGAAAAGCAATAAAGATTTCTTCGTAAATGTACCATAGTAAGTGCTACTGAAGAAAATATCAAGTCTCAGTTCCACAAAGGGATCCACTTGACAGAAAATGTAATTGGGATCAAGACCTGAACTGACCTGATTCTACGCTCTAGTTGTGTGGTTGGTTTTGTTTATACATTTTGGTTTTATTTTTAATTATGGAAACATTTATTTTCTGCCTCTAGGTCTTTGAAAAATTCCATCTTTTTCATGTGTGAGTGCAGAAAAAACAAAGAATAGCTTTGGAATTTGCTTAGAAAACCCAGCTAACATATTTAGCTGTCAAATGAAAAAAAAATAGTGGAGAGTGATATAAGCACCAGATCTTTCCATTAAGTCTGTGTAGTTTACTGGTAATTTATTTGACTTTAAGAATTGTTATCTTCTTCTTGAGCATTTTTCTTTTTCATATGCTGTTGTGTGCAAAAGCTTTGGAAAAATATACCTGTGTGCCTACCTTTAAGCATGTGAGTTGCCTTACTAAAAGTTGAGACCTGCCTGGGTAGAGCCAGTTGCGTTGTTCTTTCATCTCTGTGAACGTTGGCAGGGTGGTTGTAGGGGGCACTCTGTGCTAGCCTAAAGAGCATTCTGTCACTGCACAAAGTGTACTTTCTGCAAAACACACAAAAATAATTTTATCTTTCAGCTACACTAAGTTTAACAGATACAACAACAACAAAAAAAGATCAAACAGGAATGTGGTGTTTAAGTTGATGATGTCTCTCTTAAAGATATAAAAACTGATTAGATTGAACATGAGCCCCAAGGATCCCCACTGCGGGATGAGCTGCCATCCCACAATACAACCAGGGAGAGATTTTTCTACTGCAGAGGAAAATTCGGCAGCCTCAGTAGCAAATGTTGAGCTCAGCTGCAGCTGGCATTAAGACTAAATTTTCGAACATCTGAATATTGAAAGCCTTTTAAACTCACCTAATATTATTCTATTACTGGAACAAATCTAATAGTAAATTGAAAAAAAAAATAGGAACCTTCTGAAAAATATGCCTTCCCCATCTATTTTCAGCTTCAGTATTATGTAAAGATGACAGTTATCAGCTATGTAGAAGAGCAGCTATATTAAATGTTAAATAACCTTTAACAGCACCAAATATTTAATCATAAAAAATTAAATTGACAGTGGTGTGGTTCACATAGTATCCCCTCGAAAGCCTGACAGCATCATTTCTCATATATATTGATAAGTACAAGACATCCATAAAATTGTAGGCTCTGTAGCCTTCTATTTATGAGAGGCTATCTAAAACTCATTCATTGCAGGTAATATCAGTAAGTCAATTCAGCTTAGTCTGATAGCTCATAACTTTTCAGACTGTTGTATTTACTGAGCCATAGACTATCCTTTCTTCAAGTGTACTTGAGAAAATGACTTGTACTGTAAGACTATTTCTTCTCAAAGTATAATCAAGTGCTTTAAAACGAACTCCATAACTGCAAATTCAAAACAGTATTAGACCTTGGTAATAATATAAAAAATATTGCTTTAATAATGCTTTGAAAGTTGCACAGAGTATTGGCAGTATTCTTCTGACTGTAGTAACCCACCCAGAAAACCATCAGTGGGAGTTTGGTGCCAGACTTAGGCACGTTTCACGAGGTGGCAGAAGCCCCTGTATGAAGCTAATAAAGCTTCACTTATAAATAGAAGAAATTCCTCAATATGTGACGTACACGACTGTGGGTGGAGAATCAGCATTGCAGGGAGCAGCGGGGATGGCAGTCCAGTTTATTTGTGGATGTGGTAATGTCTAGCCAAATTCAGACTTCCTAAGCAGTGAGAGCAAGTCTGTTGGCTTTGATGGTGTTGTCTGCCTGTATTAGTTGCTGACTTGTGGGGTTTACCGTAGAGATTGGTCCTGCTCCTGCTAAAGTAGTGGTGAAATGCTAAATTGTGTTTCTAGAGCAATCCCTTACTGAGGGAGCTGACTGTTTAATGTCTGATGTTCTGGCAGCACAGCAGAGATGTAGGCAATAGAAATTCATAGGTAAAACTCTCCTGTAAACATTCTGGTAGTGCTTTATTTAAATTGGCTTGGACAGATTGTTTCTATTTGCGATTAGGGAACGGGATCAAAAGCCCATACAAAACCTCCTGTTGACTTTACTGGCCTTCTCACTGAGGATCTGAGCTATGTATAGAATTTGCTTGTAAATAAACTAATTTACAGGAGACTGATAAATATTAGCCAGTATTAGTGAGTCAAAGTTACAACTGCCCAGAACTGAAGCTTAAAACTGAAACAGAATTTGGGCAATGATGGTCCCAGATAAGGGACCTTTCCTTTGCCCTCCTGAATTGCTTATTCCTCTCATTCACCTGCATTTTCTGGTGCTGGCTGGGGCTGGAGCTAAAACCAGAGAGAGAAGCTGCACTTTTCTTTCTGTTAGCAATAGCCAGATTTGCTCAGCAATCACTTCTGTCCATAATTCAAGCAGTGAATTGCTGTTTTAGAGGACTTCAGGGTGGAGAATTGTGTTTCCAAGCTGTTTCATTATTTTTAAATTTCTGTTTCATTGCTTTCTGGCTTCTGCTGTTTAGACAGCATTGGCTTTTAGTATTGAAAACACTTCCTCTGGAGCCTGAGCTGTGAAGGGGAAGCTGTGTGCCCCTGATCCATGGGCAGGGAGAAGGAATGTCTCCAGCTACAGAGGGCTGGACTGTCTTTTTTGGGTTGTGTGAGCAAATGGCAGAGCCTTTCATACTGGTGTCTGTGACAACTGAAGGGCTGCTAAGTTCCCCAGCCCCGGGGGATGGAGAGCTGGGGCTGAGGGCAAAAGTTCTTTACAAACATAGGAAAAATGGCAGGAGGTTGGTTGGAGGAATACAGACTGAGACAGGGAGAAGAATGGCGGGGGGAATACTTGTGGGGATTCTGCCCAGAGCAGGATGGGTGTGAAAACTAGAAGAGGGGTACTAGTCTGTCCAGGAATTCAGATGTAAGAGCAACACTCAGAAGATGGAGCAGTCCTTTGAGCCATGAACCCGCAGCCCAGTATCCATCAGAGATTTGTTGATCTGTGCAGGAATGACTCGCCTCTCTTGCAAAAAGGAAAAGATTTGGGGTGTGGATGGATTTTCAGTTGTTGTTGTTGTTGTTCCTGGGATAGAAGTGCTGGCAGCAGCAAACTTTTTACCTGAGAGCAAAGGTATTTGCAGCAGTGTGTCAACCTTGGCTGGCCCAGTCATGTCTGGAGCTGCAGCCTACAGCCTTGCCCACCATGAGAACTGGCATCTGACAGGTGAGTGCAAGCAGTAGATGACCTGCAAGAGCAGCAAGATCAGTGGTTGGTGCTCAGATATAAGGCCTCTGTCAGCCTGGTAAGTCCCAGGACTGGAGGGTCATCTGTCTGATGCCATAAAATTCCAGGAGGAGTAATTGCCACCCCAAGAAGCAGGGGCGGGGGAAAGAGATGTTCTGGATTTGAAAGTCAGGGGAAGGCAGAGGGTTAAAGTAAAACAAATACATGAGATCTGGATGCCCAGCAGTGTGTAGGGGTTGTGACAGCCCTGGACCAGAGCAGGTTAAAGCTGTCCTGTATACTGGTTCCTCACTGGAAGTGTTCAGAGGATTTTCTGCTGGCAAAGTTCAGTTTGATTTGGTGTCAAGTTGTGAAAATTTGACAAAGACATTCTATTTTTTCTGTTGGTCATACCATGGACTGTCACAGGGTCCCACAGATGTCGTAGCTGGAGGACCCATGGACATCCTTTTGGCGAACTAGGTTATCACTCCTGTGACTGCCTGAGGGACTTGCTGTTGTGTGTTGTGGGAGTCCATAGGCAGTGTCTGTGCTGTGGAGTCCAAAGGGGGAAGGGAATTCCAACATTTTGGTACATTTTTGTCTTAACTTGGTAGAAAAATGCAAATTTTGAAACTTTTCACAGCACCACTGCCTTCTTTTGGAATTAGAGTGGTGGCATAACATAACTGCACATGGTAACTGTATAATAATCCAGAGTTCTTGTATCATGCTCGTCATGATCCTAAAATACTTTGCTGAAGAGAAAGGCTGCTGACTCTATCCCCATTTTATAGATGTAGAAATGAAGGCAAAGAGAGATGAATCGATTTAACCTGCAGATAAATTGATTTACTGAGACTGAGCTAAAAATGGTCACAGTCCAATCATCTCTGCAAACTTGATAGCACAATACACCGGGCGAGCAAGAACCAGGTCTTTGCCAAACACGTCCACCGAACACATTGAGATGTTTGTCTTTCTCTGGGGCAGGGATGTCACTTGCTGACACTGCTGGCAACACACGCACGTGCCTCTCACAGCTCTGCCCTGAGTCTGCGGCAGCTTGTACTGGATATCGCTGTGCAACAGCCTCCCCTTCTCCTGTTTCGGTAGCTCTTGAGCTTTGTACGCAGGCTTTATATTTCAAAGTGAGCTGTTTTTCAGGTTGCAAGTGCCCTCTGTGCTGTGTGGCTGGTGAGTGGCCAGCTTTCTGACAGCAGCGTGGAGCTCAGCCAGGGCAAGCTGCTAATGTTGCTGCCTACGTGCAAAGTGTTTGGGGGTCTCTACTGGCCACAGGGGTTGAGATCTTGTTTTATGTCCTCTGAAAGGCTGTAGCCATGGCAGCACCAACATCCTTGGTCAGGGCAATATCAGGCAGACCTGTGTCATCCAAGTTGACGTGCTGAGACCTGACTTCACCTCGATGTATAGAATAACCTTTTTCTGTTAACAGGTCAGTGGAAGTGAGAGACTCTTGGATTAGAGATGACTGAGTTCAGGAAAAAAATATTGGTTTTGACTACTGCATAGAATGGGTTGGAAGGGGCCTTTAACGGTCTAGTCCAACCCCCCTGCAATGAGCAGGGACATCTTTAACTAGATCAGGTTGCTCAAAGCCCTGCCCAACCTGACCTTGAATGTTTCCAGGGATGGAGCACCTATCACCTCTCTGGGCAACCTGTTCCAGTGTTTCACCATCCTCATTCTAAAAAAATTTCCCTATATCTAGTTTAATCTACCCTCTTTGAGTTTAAAACCATTACCCCTTGTCCTATCGCAACAGGCCCTGCTAACAAGTTTGTCCCCATCTTTCTTATAAGCCCTGTTTAAGTACTGAAAAGCTGCAATAAGGTCTCCCCAGAGCCTTCTTTTCTCCAGGCTGAATAATCCCAACTCTCTCAGCCTTTCTTCATAGGAGAGGTGCTCCAGCCCTCTGATCATTTTTGAGGCCCTCCACTGGATGCTTTCTAACACACTGCAGATAAGTGAGCATGAGAATGAGAATGGGTAGCAGGAGTGTGCTCAGTTCAGTGAGGGCTTTGCCGGGGAGAGGATGCATGGAGCTCCTGCTCACAGCCGATGGTCTGGCAGGTGAGTGCAACCCAAATCTGTCATGTTTCAGGTAAACACCCAAACTTTTGCAAGTCAAGGTATTTGCAGCAGTTTGCTGACAACCTTAATAAACTGCGAAATGTCTCCACATTTTACTGGTGGGACTGGGAACCACCTCCAGGATCTTGACAATACAAGTGTTAGAGCATGTAGAGAAAGTCGCTTTGTGCTGTGTGTGGGGTGAAGTATTTCCATGTCCTGGAATTAGCCTTTCGATTTGAACTCGGTCCTTCTGCGCAATTCAGCTTGGCGCTGTTACTGCTTCTGCAGCATCCATGTTCCAAGCAATAATAGGATTAATTGTTTTCTATGCTGGTAGTACGTCTTTTAACATATGCGATATGCAGGAGGCAGGCAATAAATAACTAAAAGAAGCCTACGGAGCAGTGGCTCCCACTGAGGATTTTACTGAGCATATAGAGAAATTGATTCTGTTAAACTTCACTTGCTGGAGTGGAAAGTTAAAGAAGAGAGAAAAAATGCTAAGAAATAGAGTGGTGCACGAGATTGTCATCTTTGTTTTGTGATTCTTTCTATAAAAAGTGCACATCAGAGGCTTGGAAAAGCTTCCTGAGGAAAAGGAGCTTTGGTACAATGTCTCAGGGGCGGAGGGAATGACAGCACTTGACATACTGTTTAAAAGGCTGAGGGCAATGTTTTAAAACAGAATCGCTCTCTGTTCCAGATCCCAGTTTGGGGTCCACGTGCAATCTTTTCTCAGTCAGCACTTCTGATGGAATCAGCAGGATGCCAAACTGAAAATGAAATGTCTGGAGGCTGTGAAATTTGGCCCTTGCTAGACTGAGGCTCTGATCTGGAGACTGGCAGTGTTTGGGCAGATGGTTGTCCCCACGGACACCTCATCATCTCCATCTGAGCCCTGGCAGTCTCTGGGAAAATCCCCTGACTTTTCATACAGAAGAATGAGTGAGAGGACCAGAAAGGTCCTTAATGGCCTGAAAATCAATTAATCAAAGAACTAATCTTTCAGTTGCTTCTTTCCAAGGGAGCTCCCTCCTTCTTCCTTAATGAGGGCTGCTATAAACAGGCTTTTTTCCAATATGTGGTTCATGCTGATGCTCTCCATGTGCCCCTTGTTGCTCTAAAGAGAGACCTCTGCAAGGTACGAGGTTTGATGCATGAAGTAAGTGCTAGAATCATGGCTGGAGGCTTGCAGGTGTATTTTAAGGGCATATACCCAATTAATCCTAACTGGAGCCATTCTAAATAGGGAGAACTACTTTTTTTTTGTTTTTTTGTTTTTTTTTTCTTACTGCGCTTTTAAAGTGGGCAATAATAGCTCTGATATGCTCCTGGAGCTGCCAGAAGCGCTTTTTTTCTAAAATAAAAAGCAGTGAAATGGAAGATCCCCTGCTGCAAGCATGCCCATAATTTGCTGTGCTCACATGGCTGATCCCTTTGAATTTCTGGGTCCTGTTCCCAAGCCTGGGATGGGAGGACAGCCCTTTAAATGTTCTCTCCTCTTCCTCCTCTTCCCTGAGGCATTGGCTTGCAGTCACTGTGCCTGATTTGTAGGTTATCAGATGAGGGATAGGAACAATGATCTAGTGAATTGGCTACTCAGACTTCTGTCTAGTTCATCCTTCCATCACTAACCTGCTGGATGCCCTAGATCAGGCCATGCAGGGCATGTCCCTACAGACGTGTCTCCACGGCTGGCTGCAGATAGACCTGTGCCCCTCTGCACACTGACTGGCTGCACATGAGACAGCTCCTGTCTGGGAGCACGGCAGTGTGTTCAAAGCTTCCAGGCCCAAACGGATCTGCATCCAGCCAGTACAGGCAGAGGAGCATGCATCTGCCTGCACCTATCTGTGTAGGCACACCCTTAATCTCCCTGTGTCTTGGTTCTGTCAAAGGGGTCTAATAGTCCACTGCATCATGGAGGTAGTATGGGATAAAAACCTATTAATCATTGCACAGTGGTGAGACAGATGGGTTTCATTCCCAGAATACATGCATAGATAGACTATGATCATCTAAAGCTAATATTAACACATTGGTTTCTGTGATTTACATAAACTAGTCCCAGAAACCACAGTTGGATGGTTCTAAAAAAGAGTTTCTGGGCTATTAAGTGTTTAATTTGGCAGATACAATTCAGTCATGAAATGATCTGCTCTCCTGAAGTGACAGAAGCGAAGGGTTTGCATTGCTTGGTTTGTAATAGAAGAACAGGAAGGGTTACTGTTAAAAATAAACAGTGTCCCTGAATGGACAGGCAGCCAGGGAGATCCCCTCAAATGCAGAAACGCTTGGCTGCTTTAATCTGCAGTCTTTCTAATGTCCAGGAAAATCTTTCCCTAACAACAGAACTTGCTGGCAAATTGTGTCTCACATTGTGGAGCAGGAGATTTATCTTGGAAGGGTATTAAAAGCTTCTGTTCCACAGTTGTCATCTGGGAAGATACAGTATTGATTGATCCTGGAGTTTTGTTTGGTTGGTTGCATTGGTGATTACAATATTGATTTGTTTCACATGCTGTTTGTTCCGTGCACTGCTCTGTTGCAGGAAGAATTAGTCTGCCTTGCCGCTTGCTGCATGTTTTTCAGGAGTGGAATCAGGCGGAATTCATTTTTCACCAGACAGTCTTACAGAGTAATTAACTGAAGGGAGGCTGGCAAGAATTACTGAATTACCCAGGGAACACAGCAGAGTCAATTTTTTCAGGCATGTGTAAATAAAGAAATTTGCATTCTCCAAATATTTAAAGCAAATATTGTATTCAAAGGGAAGTGTGTAATTTGAAAAAGTGCAGAAATGTAATAATAGCTGCAAGCAGTTTCAAAACCTTGCTGCCATAGCTAAGGCAGAAGGGAAATCTGCAGAGTAGCTGCTGGACTGCCCCTTGAAAACCTGTGGTGAGGGAGGAAGAGGAGGATGATGGCAGCTTCCCATGTCAAGTCACACCCTGGCCTGAGATTTGCTAAATAGCTTGTCTTGCCTTGTCTTCACCTGCCTTTGTCAGCACTTTTGCCTCTGGCCTGAAGAGCTGATGCTTGCGGGGATATTCAAAGGAGTTGGTCTGAAACCAGAAGTCATTCTGATCAAATTGTGCAATGGCGCATTGAACGCAGAATCTAAGTGAAGCCTCCACCTCTGGAAGGTCCTGAGCATTGCTTGAGGTCACATGAATTGTTTCTCAAATGATACTTACGTCCCCAAAAGGGAGGGTCTGGTGTCCTGTCCCATGACTGGACATGTAATCAGATACTGTCGTAGGCTCCTGCAGAAGAAAACTTTTGAACATGAATTTTAAATGCTCACTCTTAGTCATCCCATCTGGTATGAGATACTAATTAAAAAAGTGAGACATTTCTAGGCCTACATGTGTAATGTGGAAAGAAATAAATGTGCTCAGAATGTGAGCCAGTGTCGCATGGTGTTGCTCTTGCATTGAACCAAATTTTCATCAATACTGGATACCATAATTAATTGCTATGCTAATTGATATACTCCCGAATACATCTAGAATCCTTGGGTTTTTTCCCCACTGGTAAAACTAAAGAAAGGTGAAAATGACTTATCCTTATTTGCTTGACTTTCTTTTTTCTATTTTTTTTTCAACAAATTTTTGACATTTTGCTGAAAAAGTAAAACTGAAAATTGACATCTGAATTCCGGAGGGGCTTTTTTGCCTGAAAAGATTGAGTGTTCTTAGATTAGTTGGGAAAGAAAATGAAAACCTGAGTTGTGATTGGATACCTGGGGGGTGGTGGCGGTGTGTGTGTAATTAAAGAAGCAGGAACCATCAGTGAGAATTTTACTAGTCAAACCTCCTACTCCTTTCTGAAAAATATCCACCAGATTTCTTGTTGAACTGTGCTGGAAATGCAGTGTGGCGCTGAGTGGTGGCTGAGTCAGGCAACAGTCTCGCAGCACCTTTGCCTCATGGCAGCGGTCTCAGCATTTGGATTGGGGGCTGTCCTGGTGCTGGTGTCTCATGGGGACATGGATGTAGGTCATGTTCACTCTTCCATAGAGATTGTCTACCCTCCTGTGGCCATCAAAGCATCCTACTCCTAAAATCTAAACACTCACAATGCAGCAGGTATCTGCCTTCCTGTATAGAACTATACAGATTATTTTCCTATACAGAACTTGTGTAGAAGAAGGGAAATGGCTTGTTATCCTTACATAAACCTGTTTGTCACAGCATACCGTTTGGGTACCTCAATGTATGTTTCCTTTGCTTGCAGTATAATGACCGTCTACACAGTTACATGTTCAGTCACCCAGCTGCCAGGACAAATGCCCAATTTATCGACAGACATAGGTATTGCATCTGGCTGTCCATGAAAATCTGCTTCATAAGAGAGAGCTTTTATTGTTCTGAGAAAGCAACTGTATTTTAATGAAGGTCACCCCTATGCAAGGTGAAACTGCTGTGTGGCACCTCTCCAACCCAGAAATCAATTCATATTGCTGCTTTCCAGGGCAACTGCAACTTTGGCTTGAAATTCATTCTCCAAATCTTTCAATCAAGCTTTCCTGATCATTGTTATACATAGAGATCTGCTGTGCCATGGCTGTATGATCATTAAATTGGGGGAAAAACTGCTACTGCGCATATGTTGACAACCAATTTATTCATTGCAAAATAGTGAAGCATTGAGTATCCATTCCGTGTCAGTTGGAGGGCACTGTGCTATATTTGTTGCCATCATCATTATAAGGGTTACAAATGATCTACCTGGAGCTCAGCATATATCTTCTAGGATGAAGTGTCAACACAAAGATAATAGGGGTGAATTCAGAGTACAGCTTTAGGTACGCTTGCTGCTATGCACTGTAAGTCAATAGATGTTGGTTGGAAACTGTGCAGAAAGAAAGTAGTGGAAGAAAAGTCTGATTCAGTGACCTCACTTCAGGCATTTTTGTTTGGAAGCTGATTGTTTACCCTGCCCAACTCTGACAGCGGCTAAGTACAGTAAAAGTGATCTTCTGAAGAAAATTTTTTGTCCTCTTCTTCTTTTATTTCGCTGTCAGGAGGAAGTACCTGGAAGGAATAATCAGGAGACCAGATGGCATTTTGAATAGGGGGTCTATTCAGCCATTTTCAAATCTCTAATTGGTCACTGGTTTTAAACGTTAATATGCTTCACTAGTAAATCATTTCTATTCTCTCTTCTTGATGTTAGCAAAGATTTATGAAAGAAACAGATATATTACTAAGAGTGGTACCAACACATCAGCATTCAAGCAATGGTGCTAAGTAGTGACTATGAACTCCAGCAAATATGAATAGGATGACTGTCATTCAAACTGATTAACAAGTGACAGGCTGAAGAGAAATGCAGGGGTGTGTTTTGTGTTGTTATAAACTGGCAAAACTGGAATGACTTGGGTGGAACTATGCTGATTAACACCAGCAGGGAATGCAGTTTGATGTCTGTCATTATATCCTTGTTTCATAAGGCATTTCTTGCCTGGAGAGGAATGCATCAAGAGTGTCTCCTGCAGTACAGCAGGAGGGAGCTTGTACAAATGGGTTTAGGTCAAAACAAATAGAACTGAACTTACAAAGGACGTGTGTGGTATTAGATTGTGGATGAAACGCTGTGATTTTTTTGCTCACTTAACATGCTGACTTAGGTAGGAAGTCATGGTGAGAAGCACCTCTAGAAAAGGCAAGTCAGGGTACATTCCTAAAAAGTGCTCCCACAGTACATTACCTGATGGTATGATGATAGGTTATGTGATGGTAGCCATCTGGTTCATCCTAGTTTATAATGTTATGGGTGCTGGAGGAGGTAGATGGTATCTACAGAACAGGGCACTGGCCTTGCTGAGATACAGCATTTCTGCTAGAGAGAAAGTTGCAGGCATGAAGCTGTGCTCCACTGCGAACACAAAAGTGAGGAAGCAAAAGGAAGCCAACAAAAGGCTGATATTATTGAAGGAAATTGCTCTAAGTTGCTATTTCTTTCTAAATACAATCTTGGGTAACTTTCTGGAGAACTGCTGTCTCTGCACCCTGTTGTGACGCAGACTCTCTCTTACAATATCAACTGGAAGCCTTCTGTAAAGAAGCATTTGGTAATGTTTCTGCCTACAGATGTTATGAGGCAAGAAGGAATTAAAGGTGCAGGCACTATATCAAGGTGCAGAGTGGAGTAGGGTCTGCTGTGGTGACCCTAATATGGAGTGGTTTTCTGACCATATGATGGCTTCTGAGTCAAATCAAATATCAAACATCAAATTGGTAACTGTAGATTTAAAGTAGATACCCATGCTCACACTGCCAGCATTTGAATGTGGTGAAAAATACCTGCAGTACCTCTGGGAAGGATGGTGGGCACTGACATTGCCCTAAATAGAGCAGGTTAATGGAGTAGCATTAACACAGCTCTGAGGATCTGCTGATCCAGGGTTAAGTTACAGTTTACAGCAGAGGAAAAGTGACAGAGGAGAACACCAGACTGGATACCAGACTTTGACAGGCAGGAGTCTGTCAAACTTACCTTGCCAGGTCTCTCTCTTTGAATTTGATATGCACATGCATCACTGAGGCCTCTGACCGCTGGCTGTTCAAGACGCAATGGAACAGCAAGGTCCTCAGTGGACTTCAGAGAAGATTTGACACTGGTGAGGGTACAGAGAGCAATGCTTGGGATGGACTTTCTTGAAGGGGGTGTTAGTAGTGGGAATGTAGTAAAGGGGAGATGGCCAGCTGGGAGGTGCTGCCTGCACAGCAAGGAAAATAAAGCTTTGGAAGCACTTGCCTTTTTCAGCTTCTTTTCTTCAGCAAGCGATCCTTGCTTTATGCCGGCCACAGCAATCTCCAGTCAATCACTGCCAAGGTGTGTGGAGCACTTCATTGTCTGGGTTGAACATTTCTACAATATAAAATGTTACTGTGTATGTGAGTCAACAATATAGTGCCTTAAAGCAGCAGAAAGATGTCATATGCACTTGTTAAAGCATCTTGTTTCAGAGACATTTGGATCCGCAGGGGTTCTTTGCGCTTTTCATGATGCGGTTGACAAAATAGGATCAAGCTATACCAAGAAACAGCATCAGCTCTGAAAAAAACATCATCACTATATGTGAAGCGCAGATGGTGCTTTTGGTACTTGATATTATAGCTGTTTTTAAGTTTATTGGAGAAAAATATGGATTTTTAAATCTTACACCTGCATGCTGAGAGGAAGCATATGTAGAGACTCAATGAATCCCTTGGTGTATTCCGAGTGGATCGTTACACACACGGAGCTGGAGTTTGCTTTTCTCACTCACCATAAGCAGTATCTAATTCTGGAATGGTTCAGCTAAAGTCAGACACAGGCACAGTGGAAGATGAAAAGGACATGTGGTTTCTGTCCTGTGTATTAATGCTCTGGTTGCAAAGATAAAAAGCATGTACAATTTTTTCTTTCATGTACCCTGTGCATATGCTTGTGCATGCATGGACACACCTGCACCCAAATGTGCATGACTGTATTTGATGCATTTTTTTAAAGAGATGCCACCAGGGTAAACAGAGCATCTTACAGGGATTAGATCAGAAAGACTCCTAAGAATGGCTTCTTTGCAAGAGTAACAGATCAAAGCTAGCTGAATGTTTAGATACAACTTCATGCAAATATCTGTGAGTTACTGTCCCATCACTGCCTCTGTGCCTTCTGTCAGTACTTTCCATGCTGCTGAGCCTGACTGGTCCCTTACCTCGTTTTCTGCAATCATGGTTGTCATGGTTTTAGCTGGGATAGTTAATTTTCTTCACTGTAGCTGGTATAGTGCTGTGTTCTAGACTTGGTATGAAAATAATGTGATAACACACTGATGTTTTTAGTTGTTGCTGGGTAGTGCTTACACTAGTCAAGGACTTTTCCAGCTTCCCATGCTCTGCCAGGTGCACAAGAAGCCGGGAGGGGAGGGGGTACAACCAGGAGAGCTGATCCGAATTGGCCAAAGGGTATTCCATATCATGTGACATCATGCCCAGTATGTGAACTGGGGGGAGTTGGCCGGGGGAGGGAGCGATCGCGGCTCGGGGACTGGCGGTGTCGGTCAGTGGGTGGTGAGCGGTTGCAGCTCTTGTGGTTTTTTCCCTTTTCCCTTTATTCCCTGGGTTTCGTTTTATTCTCTCTCATTATCCCTTTGTATTATATTATTATTATTATTATTATTGTTATCATTACTATTCTTACTATTTTATTTTAATTATTAAACTGTTCTTATCTCAACCCAAGGATTTTCTTGTTTTTGCTCCTCCGATTCTCTCCCCATCCCACAGGGGTGGGGGGAGTGAGCGAGCGGCTGTGTGGTGCTCAGTTGCTGACTGGGGCTAAACCACAACAATGGTATATACGTTTTCCTTTGATATGGCTAGGGAAGCTGTGCCCCCAATTTGTTGCTGGTCCTCTCAAGACACTTCTGGAATTGTAATGTTGCTTTTTTGTCATTCTTTTAGTTATATTTCTTTGCCTGTTTCTGTATTTCTTCCCAACTCTTATGCTTTCTGGAATGTCCTTTTGTTTCATAGAAGGGAAGCTCAGAGTTACACTCAGCACCCCAGAAGTTAGATCTTCTCAGGCATGGCCTCACTTTTTGCACGCACAGAGGCATGTACTTTTACACTGTAATTTATATGTGAAATTATCCCTTCATCCAAGTGGGTAGGTAGGTGGGTATGCATATCTTTGTCTGTGTATTCTCTTCTCTATTTCTACTTTTACCAGACTTGCTCTAGAATGCTCAGATAGCTAAGCTAGCTTACAGCTGGGTTCAGCTCTCTGATCCACCACAAGCTTCTTGGGACTCTCTGCCTTTGCTCCCAGCTGGAGAATAAGATCACTTCTCTAACTAATAGGTGTGCTGTAAGAATAAACTCACTGAAGCTCGTGACCCTGCGTTGGGGGGAGGTATGTGAGTACACAGTCATACAGGTAGGTTGCTCACTGGAGTCCTGTCTGCATGGAAACTTCTTTCCCAGTCCTTGATATTCTTGCTGTGATCTTGCTGCAGCCTGTGAAGAACACAATTCTCTCTCACAGCTGGTCCTCCTCAGCCATGCTTGTTATGTGGAGGATGCATTTTCAAACTTGCTTTTTATCTACAGTAAGGAAAGAAAATCCTTATTCTGAGGTGCAGCAAATACACTGGCTTCACACGTCAACAAGATAATGCAAGAGAATTGAAGGTCCTCCTTTCACCGTTAAGTGCCCGCTCCTTGTGAGAAGTGCAGTTTTCAGTTTTCCCTTTCAGGAATGCAGTGGGAGACCAATGCAGATTTTTCTGGTCAAGTTTTTACCGGTTTTGTGAGTTATTAGATGGCTTTTAGACACCGGGAGCTAAAGGGCAGAAATATCAAATAGTAGCTCTTCCCCTGCGCTGGAATGTCTCGTTCTTTCCTCCTTGGGCTGTGCGATCTGCAGGAAGGGTGTTTGCATAGTAAGTGCCATGTCAAGTCAAGGTTAAAACAGGATTATTTATTCCTTTTTTCAACTCAGGATCAAAGTACAGTGCACATTGTATGGAAATCACATTTGAAACAGCTGAGTACAATTACCTCCTCAAATAATTGTCAGGAACTTGCAGTTGCTTTTGAGGTGGAGGGCATTACAGGAAAAAACTGACCCTGGACATACTCACATGGCCCTCTGATTTCAATGTGTGGCTCTTCAGGCAGAATGTACCCTACTGAGGGTCAAATCCAAGCTGCTGAATAGCAGCATCAGTCAGTCAGGGGCCAGATACTGCCAACTAATCAGACACTCTGCTATTGCGATCTCAAAAAAAGGACTTGCGCTGAGCACGCCTGAGTGTAGTTTGCTGCTGTATTTTGGCTTGTACGTGCTGGCCATGGCAATATATACCCTGAGGGTATGGCAGCCTAGCTCTGCTTATCCCTGAAACCAAGCTCCTTGTCAGGGCAGTGAATGTTTTCAAGCATTGGATGGCCATGTCAGAAACCTGCTGCAACTCCCTGTGGGCATCGGCTGTGCCATCTGCATCTAGGGGAGCAGACCTGGGGGACTGCCTGTTAGCACAACTGCAGAGGCATCGCTGTTACCTGTGAGTTTATATCTCAGTTCCAGAATTGCACTTTTGTATTTGTTCTTCCCAAGGACAACTTTTAAACTTCCCTGATGCTGGATCCAAGTGGGTGGAGTGGTGGCAAAAGAAGCTGCTTTGATTTAAGCGAGTGAGGGGGCAGTGCTACTCTGTCTGCCTGATTATTTATCTCCCTTGTTACACACAGCACTTGGTTTCTCTGGAGTGATTCAAGCATATCATAACCTCTTGCTTTAGCTCTTTTATCATGCTGGTTTGCTGCTACAGTTCAGTCAGAAATCTGTCTTGGCCTCTCCAGAGCAGAGGATGTCATCTCATTTTATTGGGCTCCGATGTGCCTCCCCCATGTTTTTTCAATTTTCCCGTTTATCATGCGGAAGGCTCTGAGAACTGTATTGGATGCTTTTGTGCTGGGCAGAATAGTCTCTAGCAGTATTAAAAGCCTCCCTCCAATGTCATCTAGAGATAAATGGGTGTGAGGACAGATGCTCAGCAAGGCTTGCTGTGTCCTGGAGCATGCTGTCTCTGGGAATGCAAACAGCATCTCACTGTGCTCAGGGATTCTCAGAGAGGTTTTAACCAAAACATCCATTGATTTCAGCAGGACCAGCACCTTACTCATGGTTTTTCTCAATCCTCCTGCTCTGCTATGGATGCATTTGCATATACAAACACTAGAAGTGATAGATGTGAGATCTGAGCTCAGATTCTGGGTCAGTGGAAATCCTGAAGTCAGTACGCAGTCTGAAGTTTGCATTATTACAGTGAAGCCCTTTTACTTCTCTCTTTCTCAGGTACAATTACACCTCCTGCACCTGGTACCTCTCATTACTCCCCAACATTTTTTGCCATGTGTAGGCAATTGCCTCCTCATCCCCTGCCCTGGGTAAATTTGGAATTGCCTGAAGGAATGCGGGATACAGTATCTCCTGGATGGTCTTTTTGGAGATGATGCCGAATGAGACTGTGTGATATACAATGTAGCAGAAAGAACATATGGACTAGAGTGTTGTTGAGTTTTTTGGGAATAAGTGAATGACATGAAGAGGGGAGGATCATCTAATAGTGTAGCTCTTCATATGTGTCCCATGACTTCTTGTGTGTTGGACATGAGTCCATGCATATGAAGTGCATGGAGGCAGACAGTGTGTACTTTTCATATTGCTGCATGTCTCTGCTGCTCCTTCCTTCTCACACTCTTCCTCTTCTCCAGCAAGGTGTCCCTCCAATGGGATACAGTCCTTTATGAACAGACTGCTCCAGAGTGGGTCAATCACAGGCCACAGGTTCTGCCAGAAAACCTGCTCATGTGTGGGCTCCACTCTGTGGGCTGCAGGTCCTGCCAGGAGCTGGGCTGTCCTTGGGCTGCAGGGCAGTAGATATGTGCTCCACTGTGGTCCTTTATTGGCTGCAGGGGGACAACCTGCTTCACCATAGTCTTCTCTATGGGCTGCAGGGGAATCTCTGCTCTGGCGCCTGGGGTTCCTCCTTCCCTCCTTCTTCTGACCTTGGTGTCAGCTCTCAGATGCTGTTACGCAGTGGGTTTTTTACCCTTTCTCAAATATGTTACCACAGAGGCACTACCAACATCACTGACAGGCTCAGCTTTGGGCAGCAGTGGGTCTGTCTTGTAGCTGGCTGGAGCTGGCTCTGCCCAACATGGGGGCAGCTCCTGCTGTCTTCTCACCAAAGCCACCCCTGCAGCCCCCCTAATACCCAAACCTTGCCAGCTAAACCCAATACACCAGACTCAAGAATTTGATTAGAGCATCTTGTAGCTTTGGATATGCCAAGGACATTCTGATTCTTTTGCTGAAAACTGTCCAGCCAGCAGGAGTTTTGAAGGCTTAGTTTGTATAAAAGAGCATTTGTGTGTGTGTAGAGGGGGACAGGTAGCAGAGAGGTGGTAAGTAGCCAGTGCCTATTTGTTGTGGCACTTCCTTCCAGAGACAACATTCCAAGAGCTAGGGTTTCACTTTACAGTGCCTGTGCTGAGGGTTGGGGAGAGTTGGTTTCTCCCTCTTTGTGCATCTCAAACTTTAGGGAGAAGAATTGATTTAATTTCATCTCATCTGATCCTGATTAATGAAAAGTCATTTCTGCTAGTTCTGGGCAGAAAAAATAATCTTTGACTATTTTGTAACTTTGCAGATATATGTAGGTGTGTGGCAGGAAGTTCTATAATTCTAGAAATTATGACAAGGCATCCATAAAGATGAGGCTGAAACCCTATGCAGCAGCATTGTAGCTTAAAGGAGCATTATTTAATACCTATTAATGGAACTGCTGAAGCATAAATACTCTCAGCTCAAACAGATTTTGTTAACTCCTTTGTGCTGGCAGTTTCGGAGTGGGATGGCAGATCATTCACAGCTGTCTGGCAGGATGCTTTTCCTTCGTTCAGTACAAGAATTTGTGTCATGGGGGCGAGAGCTGGGCTTGTAGGCAGGAGGAGGAATTGTAGGAGTACGTGGACAGGCAGCAGTTCTGCCAGGAGGCAGGACCCCTTGTACAGGCTTAGTCCTGGTGTCCCCTGGGCCATAGAGAAACTGCACTTGCAGCTGTGATTGCAACACAGATGTTCCCAGAATAGTTTTCATCATATTTAATAGGGAGGGACTTCAGCCTCCCTATGAGGGATGCTGGGTGTGTAGGCACTGCAGTCCCTGCTTTGGTATTGCTACCCACTTTGGTAGAGGGGACCAGTGCAGGGTCACCCCTGTGCATGTGCGGAGGCTGAATTTGTCCTGCTTAATGGTGAGCCTTTAGCAGAACACTCCTGGGCTTTTCAAGTAGACAGTGGAGACAGAGGTACCACCAAGGGGTGATCCAGTACGGACAAGATCAGGACTACTTCTTGGGGTTTCTGAATCTGTGCAGGGATTTTAAAGATCCTAGAGCTAACAGCCCAATAACACAGCTGTCTCAGCTAAGTGTCTCTGAAGTCCCTTTCCTGTTATTCTAGTTTCATACTGTTTAGTCACAGGTTCAAAGATCCTGGGTACAGCTCCTGCACAACATGGGACTGGCATATAAATAATTACTATTTAAAAGGAAGAACAATGCATGTTGAATAATTTGCATGCAAATTTTTGAGTAGTTATGGGACACAAGGATATCTTTTCATGCCATTCTTTGAAACACAGGACTAAAAGAAATACGGAAGCTGAATTTACGAGGCAATAACAGAATTCCAGAAGTTAAGGCTTAAGAAAGAACAATCATTAATATGAAATTGATAATAAATGAGAGTAAGCAATTTTATAATCCATTTGCTTCTGGTGCATGCCTACACAAGAAATATAGTCAAATTGTTCTAGAGACTGATTTAATTAAAATTGGTACAAACTTCCTGTGTGGACTCTAAGACAGGTTAGATTTGCATTGTGCCATGAAGTGTGATTCTTGGCAGGTGTAGACAGGCCACAGATTGCTAATTATAGTAAGTGATGAAGCTGCACCAGGTCAGGTTTCTGCCATGCAGTATCTAAGCACAAGCTCGTATGGCATGCACCAAAATCTGCAGTGTGTCCCCTGCCTGCCAAATCAGTCATTTGAATGTAAGTCACACTTCAGTGATCTTTAAGAAACATGGAACTAAAAACAGTGACAAAGAGCAGCAAAATTATGTTGATCATGGAGCTGGGGTTTGTTGTAGGGTCAGACCTTCAGCTCTGTCAGTGGCAGCTCAGGCAGAGTTTTCACATCACGCTGCAGCCAAATAGGAACCTTGTTTTTCTTGGAGGTGCAACTTTTTAAAAGTAAAGAGGTGCTTTGACTTCCTCCTGCTGCCACTTATGCCAAAAGAACTGCTCTGGAGCCCTGCTCAGCAGAGTGCTGGCTCCAGTAACACCCCATCATCGAATTTTCCATTTGAAGGCTGGGAAAGGCCCTTTTGCATCCCCCGGGTGTCATCAGGGGAGTCATGAGTTTGTGGGCAAGATGAGGGACTGGATCTGAGTGTTGTGTGCTTGGCTTCTCTGGAGATGAACTGTCTCTGGCTAATACTGGAGCACTTGGGATCAAAAGCTTCCCTTACACAGCCTGCTGCCTTAGCCTGTTCAACAAAGCACGAGGATGGTTTCTGGTTCGTCTGTTCATTCAGGCTTTTAATTAGTTACCAGCTATCCTCATGGTGAGGAGCTGGTGCCTGATGTTATTGAGGTACTTATTCGAGCGTTCACATTTATGCGAGTGCATCCTTTTTATATTGGATTTCAGGCAGTCACAAGCTGTAGTAAGGAATTAAATGTCATGTAAAGAAGAAATGTGACCCATTGATCAAGCTGCACTGCCCCACCAGTCTATCCTGGCTGTGAATTGGCTATTGTGTCAGCTACAGAGCCTGGTTTTTAAGATGAAGCCACAACAGATCATGCTCTTAGGTCTGGAGGTCCTCAGAGCAGTCTGTTCAAAAAAGACCTGAAGTTTGCCTTTTCAAGCATCCGTATTCAGAATTACGGGTGTTTATACAATGCAAACGCCTAAGCTGTAGACACACATTACTGCAGTCCTTGCACTGGTCCTGCCATTGCGGTGCTGCAAAACGTTTCGTGGGGTGGATATATGCACTGCTTGACTACTTCTGAAAAACTGGTCTGCAGGCCTGAACCCCAGACAGGTGAGGACATGTCCCGCTACACTGAAAAACAAGTCCTTAGCAATACCGCAATACACGGAGGCACTCAGCAGCCTCCTACCAGCTCCTGCAGTGCAGCAGTGCTGCAGCTGGGTCTGCCATCAGTCCACACCCATGTCAGAGGACAGGGCATGACCAAATAAATAGTCACAAACTCAGAAGTCATCTATACATAATCAAGGAATATATTTTTAAGACAGAGATAAGGAGCAAGCAAGACGCAATCTATTTCCCCCTTTGAACTTGTCCCATGCATGGGAGCAGATCTTCCCATGATATAAATCAGCATAGCTCCCCTGACTGGAGCGAACAATTGGGATTTATCCTGCCTGAAGGCCTGCACAGAAGGTGCTTGAGGTTTCTTGCAGTTCATTGGAGAATCGTGATGTTGAGAGCAGCTATTTGAGCTCTACTGTTCTCTAGAGCGATTTGCAGCACAGTCAACTTATAATTACAAACACTTGATAAATCTCCTTCAGAGAAACTGAGGGGTTTGGTAAGATGCTTGAGTCAGTGATGGCTGATTTTATTTCTTGCAAGAAAGCTGTATTTCTGTGATTTTGATCTCAGCACAAAGGCACTGTGCAGCAATGCTACGGAAGAGGTTCTGAGGGTTCAGCCAAGCTTTAAAGTATTTCAAGGATCTTCTTTGTCTTGTGGAGATCAGTGGGTTCCTTTCCAGCTGAGCTGAAAAGCCTGGAGGAAACAAAAGGAACCTATTTCAAGCCATTTTTGTGAGAACAATACCTCTCTGCAACACCTGACACCTTATGCAGCTAGTAAATACCATTCCCTATCAGCTACCTAATATTTTTAGCAGTGTTTGGCTACCTGACGACCAAATTTCCACTGTTTGCCTCTGCTGACATTTATATAACAAAGACCTACTAGCTGCTCTTTTACCAGCACAAGAAAGTTGAGCACAGGAGACAAATATGATGGGCACCTTTCAGCAGCGCTCACAGGTATGCTGCTACCTGTATATCCAGCCTCTGTAATGGTTATATTGAGCCATTGCTCAGAAAAAAGTGCTGCGGGGTGCTTGGAATGATTTAACTCTCTTGTTTCTGGGACAAAAATGGATGCTGTTATATACTAACTCATTTCTCTGCTGCATGTCTTATTATTGTTAAAGATTTCAAAATACAGTGATATAAAGGAAACAGGGCTTTGGGCATGGGCTTTTCTGTCAGGCATATCTAGGCATCACTTGTGTTGCCCTGTAGTTAGCAGCCAGTGAGCACAGGAACGGAGCTGATAGTCTCTTCTTTCTTGTCTTGCTATCTCCAGTCACGGGTGGGGACTTCTGAGTCTGAACATGAACAGGAGAGAGGAAGAGGAGAAAGTCCTGCCTGCAGAGCTCAGCATGCGAGTGGAGCTTTCTGGACTTCCCCTGTTCTTCGCCTATACTCTCCAGAGTCTGGATTTCCTAGGCAGCTGTATGCAACACCTCTTGCTAGATGGTACACACCACTGGGAATGATATTTGGCTGTTGGTCTTCAGTTGTTCCGCTGGTGGGCCTGTATGAAGTCTTGCATTAACAGTCACACAGAGCCTCGCCCTCCTGTGTACCTGAGAGTCAGATTGTGGAAAAGTACCATGGTCATTTCTCACTTGATGTCTGGTAGCACTGGAATGTGGCTTTTCCTTCCTGTGATCTGCCAGCTTCAGGGAGCTGAAGAATTTAAAGCAGTTTAACAAAGACTGCTATCCCCTGGGGAGAGGGCTGCCCAGAGAGCCAGTTGACAGTGAAG
The DNA here is from genome assembly GCA_013389905.1 of Sula dactylatra. Classification (NCBI taxonomy): domain Eukaryota; kingdom Metazoa; phylum Chordata; class Aves; order Suliformes; family Sulidae; genus Sula; species Sula dactylatra. The sequence goes on from WEKW01010558.1 coordinate 80,758, forward strand.
GTTTTAACCTTGATTTCAATATCTACAGAAACATGGGGTTTTTCTGAGTTTGTAAGTCTGGAAAGTGGTCAACAGGATTATCTTACCTTGTTCACTTCTGATGGAGAGCAAGGCTTTATAACGATACATCCATGCCTAGTTAGAGTTGATGTTTCTTAAAGATGAGCACAATTTTTCTAAGAGGTTGTTAGAGTAAAATGCATAAGGAAAAAAATTATACTGCAAACAATAACAAGGTCCCAGAATTGCCTTGAACTGTGCAGCTGAGATTCTCAAGTACTGTCAGATCATCTCTGCATAAGACTGAACTGCTGACATTTGGTTAATTACAACATATTTATGAAATGCAGCAACATTCCTAATTGCTCATGTATGCTTGTATTACATCTTTTGTGGAATATCTTTATTCAATTAGAATAAATTTTCATTAAAATGATGAGAAAATTATTTATTTTGCAACCATTGGATAAAGAGGTCACACTGTACTTGTAGCATATACAGGATTTTGAAGTACTCACATCTTTGAAGTAAAAAATCATTGCTGAGCAAGAGCAGTCTTTCTGGGAAGGGGAGCCCCACAGAAACACAGTGATGTTGTGGTTCAGCTAAGATAATTCCTTTTCAGTAAGCTCAAGACTTTCCTCACAGTAACAAAATTATCCAGGCATTGATGTTTGAAGGTAGTGTTAGGATTTCCTGTATTGTTTTCAGAGTGTTTTTCTGGATATCCGTGATTAAATATTTAGCAGACTTGCCTAGCTGCAGGTTAGTGAAGAATGAAATTTTCCTGAAGCTTTTTAGAAGCTGAGGTATACTAAAAATTCCCTCTAGTTGCTCTGCACTCCCAAAGCAGGAGTAAGAAACAGCAGAAAGCCTTGCTATTTTTTGACTTTTTGGAGAATGCCATTTTGCTAAGGGTTTGGGCACTGTGTCTCTGGTGTCAGAGGCAAAGTAAGACAGGTGTAAATGAAGTCATTTCAGCATCATTGCAGTCATTGATTGCTCTGCAAACCCCGCGATGGAAATTGCAAGCACACAGGAAAGGTAGGGAATGTGATGTGGAATCTGCTGGTGAGTAAGTGGCAGAGTGTGGCTGTGCCTCTGTGGGAATCAAAGATCAGAACAAGCACTGAAAGCTAATCCATAAGATGATTCATGCGATAAGAATTTATCAGGTTGATGAAGTATGTGAGGTCTGTGTGGTCTGTTGCAATTAATGTGCTATGAATAAGCAAGGCAGATTATGGGTGTTGGTATTCACAGCCATGCTATGTGGTACATGCGTGTCAGTGCTACTGACAGTGTGGAGAATTCAGCAATAATCAATAACTTCCAATTGTTTGACCCCAATCATTAGTATTTAGGGAATCAGAATAGCTGCCTTCTAAATAATTAAAAAGTTTTGAAAACATGCATCATAGAACTACAAGATTTGCTCTTCAGGGCCACATGGTAGTTAGACTAAAAAATTGTCTAGATTGTCAGGTTGTGGCCACTGGCATTTTACATATCTGCACCACCCTTCACATGTCCTACTGGGAAGTCTTGCAGATTTTAACAAATTTTGCAATTAGACTAGAAGAAACAAACCTAAAGCCATTCCAGGCAGACCTTTGAGATACTATAATTTCAAAATGCAGCTCAGAGCTGGGAAAGGGCAAAGAGTTTTGCAGTAAAATACTGATTCTCCAGAGAATTCTAAAAGGATAGTTTGGAAACCACAGCTGCTAAGAGACAGGGTTTTTTCCAAACAGCAATAAAGCACTTGGACTATCCATGTAACTTTTGTGAAAAAAATCTGACTCTGGAAGCTTCTGCATTTGTCTTTGAATGAGTTATTGTCCCTTAGCAAGCTTTAGGGTGTTGTTGAAATCCTTCCTTGCAAGGCTCAAGGGATGAAGACAACCATTTTAAGGATCGCACTGCAATCATCCCTGTGAGACCTGGCACTGGGGAACAGGAGAGCAATGACAGTTTTCTAGGTCCAGAACTGCTGTCCTTGTTTCCCATAATTTCCAACGTAATGAGCATCTTAGTGTCAGGTAAGTTTTAGAAAGACATGCTCTCTTAAAAACAAATAGTAACTGCCAGCAAGGTTGCAATCTGGGACTACTAAAAGATGATCTGATGAGGATAGTTAACTGCAAATGGGATGTGGATTTCACTCTAATAGTTTATCAACAGGAGCTTTCTGAAAACCTCTTAAATGTGCTGCCAAATCCAGCTTCCAAAGCAAGGAAAGTAATACAAGTCCAATATTGTTAATGTCAGTGGTTTCTAGTTAATTATCTGTTACCTGAAAAAATCACTGAAAAGCACAGAGCATGGTTTAAGCCTTGCTTTGTGTCTCTTTATTCAGATACTATGCTCCTTTGTTATAAATACATTTTCCTCCTCAAAGACCTCTAGCTCTTGTACTAGACTCTATAGGATATATTGTTCTTTTGATACATCTGGAAGATACTTCTGCAGTTAAAAGAAAAATATAATTTAAAAAATGTATATGTGTGCCCAGGTTAGTACTTCCTGAAAGAAGAGAAAACCTATAAGGAAAATAGTAATGACTTATGTTGCTCAAACAATTATTTTGTCTGCCTTCTACTTTATTTTGAACTCCCATTTAAGCAACCCTATAAGTCTTCTAATGCTGCTATCTACTCTTTGGTTGTAATGTTTCCCTGCTGCCTAGTTAAAGTAAGGAGAAAAGAAGCCTTGTGTTCCATATGTTTATTGAGGGAATTTTTTGTGTGTGCAGTTCACATAAAATTGCATCCATTCAGCTCATGATCCATAGTGCAATTTCATTAACAAAGCAGCACTCTACCTTTTGTGTGTGCTGTTATGCTTAAAGCCCATTCCTGTCATTGTTTCTCCCATAAAAATAGAAGTTTTGCAGGTGATTTAGTTTACTTCACTTCCAGTTCTGTTCTATTTTCTTTGTTTGTAGTCCAAATAACTTTTTAGAAAAATATTTGATAGAATCATTTTCATTTTTCCATTCAAGATAAAACTTGTAGTGAAAGTAGAATGCATTTATTTGGTCAAAAATTTCAGTTATATAAAAAGAGAAGGTGATTTTTTTCACTTTCTTTCACCGTTTTCCTCCCCTCACCTTTGAGGCTAGTTACTCTTTTCTGTGAAATATGAAGAACACACATGGCATTATGTGCTATTTTTGTATAGCACCAAGGGCTTCCTGCACCTACAGGGTTTATAAAGCTCTTGATTCAACCTGCAATTGTGTATTCTTCAAAATTAAGGACAAACAATGGCCTAGCTCAAAACTTGCTAAGACAGGAGCACAGTTTTCATAGGTGCCTCAAACTCAACAGTTCTAAAGACAGTGGCCGCTGTTTCTGACTGAGCTTGTTGAGTTTAATGTGGTGCTGTGTTGTTGCTTCACAAGGACATCCCTGAGGAAGCCTTCATAATTTGTGATATCTAGAAATTATGCATTCAAAGTAAAGCATTCCACCTTGGCAGACCTACCCCAGCAAGTGTCCAGCAAGGACGTTCTACAGGATTGTTGAGGTTTAATAAATGAGACCGGGTTCGCCATTGCAATACAATGGCTGGACCAGAGGCTGGAAACTAATTTGCCATCTGGTTTACAATAAGTCTCTGTGGCTAGTCTGCTTATTGCCTGAGGTACTGACAAACACAGTCTTGTGGCTTCCAGATACTCTCCAGCCTCCTGCCCACAACCCTCTGGCATCTCTCTGATGGCAGAGGCCATCCTTTCTTCTTGTGCTTTCTACAGCACCTAGCGAGGTGAAGTCTTGGGCCATGGGAAAGCAAAAGTCATATAAATGATAGTAATAAGCTACCTCATGAGCCTGCATGTTTGTGCCTTTGTGTCATAAAGCCTGTGGTTTTTTTAGGGGTAAAGGAGAAAACTGGAGGAAAACAAAGGGAGCAAAAAACCCAGGAAGATTTTCCTGCCCTGAAGCTGAGAATCTGCCTGAAATGTGAGAATATATGCGTGGAAGCATGCAGCAGAAAGACATCTAAATGAGACTCCTTAGTGTGATGAGAGCAGCTTACCGGCCCTCACGTGTCACACACACAGTTGTTTTTTTCAAATGAAACTGGAAATCAGCAGCTGCTCTTTCCCCTCCCAGTTAGACAGACTGCTGGGTTTATGCTGTGCTGCTGGCCTGGGAAGGTCATCAGGGACTTTCTTCACCCTTTCCATACATTTCTGTATTGCCTCCTCTGGCATGTGAAGAGAGCACCCCTTTTTAGAAACAGCATCACTGGACATTTGCTAAGGCAGGTTGCCAGATTTAATAACTGATGGGCAGGAGAAAATCCTGTGTCCCTGTCTTCTGACCTCAAGGAACATTGAAATATGGCACATAACAATGCACACATGACCCCTTGGAGGTGATTATTCGGTACCATTTTCCATTCTCTCTCTCTCCCCCTCTCCCTCCTTTTCTAACCTTTCCATTCCCATTTCTTCTGTTCAAGCTTGTTTGTGTACCTCTTCACCTGGCTTTTAGAATATATTACTTGAGTTTTAGGATATATTCTTATTTCAAGGTACAAAATTAAGATATTGCTAGGAGTCATCATAGATAATAATATAATAGTAGATCCCTTCGTCTGAAATGTGCTTTTAGGTATTACCTTGGCCAGTAATTTAATTGAATTGGATAGTGACAACACACTGACATTGTTAAGGTTAATGACCCAATGATTTACAAGACAAGGCACATTTACCGGCAAATGGATTTTAGTAATTGTTCTACTGAACAATGAGAATAACAATTTGTACATTGATCCACAAAGTCCTGCAGCAAAGCCTCTGTTCTTACTTCGCCAATGCCCCTGTCCATAAATTCAGTGTCACTCAGAGAATGTTTTCTTGGCCCTGCTGTATTTTAACTGCATTGCACTGAATTTCAGTTTATTTCATTCAATGTGATCCACTGAAGGCAGCTTTTGCTGCCTGTATGGAGCGTAGCTGGGTACAGAGTTGGCAAGAGAGAGTAGAGGAAGATGGGAGGATGTGACCTGTCCAGGTAGGACAGTGTTCGTCTTCGCTAGGTTAGTCTAAGAGTTTCTCCAGTCAGTGGTTGCATCTCTTTGACGCTGTTTAATGTTTTGTTTTCTTTGCCAAAATTCTGTGGGAGGTCATGCTGAATGGGATAAGAGAATTCTTGATTAGTTAGGGCTATTATCCTTATTAAATAAATTTGTAATCTTATGAAACACAAAGCAAAAGCATCTGTTTTCCTTGAATTAATGTTCATTACCATTGCTTAAAGTTTGCTTGAAGTACCTTCTGATAATCCTTTATCAGTTAAATCCCAGATTTATTTTTTTTTGACAGTTTGTTTTCTTGCTTTGAAGACCAAAATCAATTCATTCATTTTACTTAAATCTTTTAAACATTGTGACAAGGGTAACTTTACTGGAGCCTGGAATTTTGTGAATTCAAGATTGACTGAAAAAGAGCACAAGAAGTCTTCAGCCAGAGCCTTTAAACTTCTGGATATAAATTGTTTGAATTGCTGGTTATAGATTCTCATTGTAAGAGATGGCGTTTAACATCCTTATCAATTAATTCTTACTGGAAAATGAAGTATTTAATCAGCATTGATCTGTCGTAAGGCTACATCACTGGCATTAGCTAAAACACAAAACAAAAGTGTTTATTGGACATAAGTGTCTTTCTTGCAGTATTATTGACAATGTTATCATTTCCACAGTGGTAATGGACCAATAGCTGTTGGTTAGATACTCTTCATTACAAAACACTTTATAAACTTCATTTTATTGTCCTTAGCTTTATTGACCATTGATTTCTTCAGTTGTCCTTTTGCTTCCCTTATTAATTTTGTGTCATTCCTGGCCTCTAGTGTTCTGCTGCCAACTTTCTCTCTTTTGCATTAGATATTTATTGGCATTTCCCCCCATTTATAACTACTTTCACTTCCCCGTCATGCCACAATAAGATTGCTTGTTCAAGGTTTTATTGCAATTATCAGCCATGTGTTCTTCATTACACTGCATGTGATATATCCAAGTTAGATTGCAAGACTTCTGACCTTCAGCACTATACTTAATATAGCATTGTGCTTAGGCCTCTGTAGGATCTTAGATAGCAATGTTTTTAATAAATAAATACCTCTCTTTTTATTGTCAAAAGTAAAAAAAAAATTAAGAAGAAAATGACATTTTAAAATTATTCTCTGCTAAGATGACATAAGTATGACCTAAAGGGAAATAACTGGGGTTTTTGAGTTTGAAGAAGAATGTTCTAGCTGTAGTTATCCAGTACAATGATAGTGATGGTATGTTGGCAAATTTTTTGACAGGTATATAGGTTATTTATTTCTCTCAGTGGACCCACAGCCTGCAGTTCAGGAAGATACCAGGGTTGAAAAGGTTGGATGGGGATTAGTTCCCTGGTTTGGTAAACTACTGTCTGTAATTTCAGACAGATCTTAGAGACCGTTAGAGGTACCCAAAGGAGTGGGATGAATGCAACAGTGGAAAATACGTTCTCTCCCTTGTCAGATTGATACTTTGGGGTTTAGTCCTTAGTAAAATAAAGAAGCAAATAGTAGGAAAGAACAAGCTGTAGACATAAGACAGTAATAGAGTGATGAATAAGCACTTCGGCCTTTTAAAGAACCAGTCATAGCAGAGAGTTGAATGAAGACTTTAAAACAAATTAAGACTTTGAAACTGTATTTACAAATTAGAAAAGGAAGAGAAATGATACAAAGATAAGATTAAGAAGAGAGAAAAACTGTGCAAAGAGAAGCTGGAAGGATATATTAACTTAACCTGTATGTCAAGTGTTTGGCTTACTATGCAGTAAGAGGCTGTGCTTTATGTAAAAATCCTACATATTTCCTCATTTTCTGTGGCACAGGCTTTTGCAGGAGAAATATTCAATGAACCCATCTATAACTTTCCTGATTGCATTTTAAACATTTATGTTGCTAGCCTCTACATCTAATAAACCTGAGACTTTAAATGGACTGTGGCTTATTAAATCGTATCTTTTCTGTCAGTCTCATCAGTGGAGGGGTACTGATAATATTAACATTGAATTGGACCAAACAAGCATTTCATTCCCTTTTGAGCTTGAAAATATCTGAACCCCAGTCCTTCTGTCCTGTTGGGTGGTTATTTGTGATCTTCTGTCTCCAGTTATTTTCAGATGGCACTTGTATGGTCATTAATTTTCACTCTTGTTTTTCCAATTAAGCAGTCTTACTGAAAAGCATGGGTTAAAGGCTTTATCCAGAGGTGCAAGCAATTAGCTGCACATATGTTCATTGTTATAATGAATTTTATAAAAGGATGTGTTACCATCTGAATGTTAGAATAAAGGTTCCCAGGTCTGGATTGCGAGCAATCCTGCCATTTTGCTGTGGTCCATCCTGGGGAGACAAAGAAAGTCATCCCTTTGCTTCATCTGAATTTTTGCATAAAATTTTTAGCCAATATGGAGTGTCTTGTGAGGATTTGATACAAAGACATACATGACATCATGTTTTTGCTCAAACTATATTAATATTCCTTCTAGGTTCAGTAACTGTGTTGTTTTATTCCTCCCTGGAGTATTGGTGTCAAAGAGAACACCATACAACCCTGGGGATTGTTTTTAGCAGGTGGGATGCAGCAGACATAGGGCATTTGGATCTACATTTCTTTAAGGAGTTTTTACAAACTGTCGTGACAAGGTCTCAACACAGTCTGAACAAAGCTCCATCAGGGGCTAATGCCTAAATAGGTGAGGTAGAATATTTATGTACAAGGCACCTGTAGGCAATAGCATCAAAGCAGCAGAATGCTTAAGGAAGCTGAGGATGGAGAACAAATCCCCAGATCTGGTCAGCAGAGGCTTCAGGGAGGGTAATTTCAGGTGATTTTTTGTTAAGTTTGAATAAGGGGAGGAAGCATCCAGAGGAGAAAGATAGTGTTGTGGTTTAGCCCCAGTCAGCAAC
>WEKW01010559.1:320-22785 GCA_013389905.1 Sula dactylatra
TGATAACGTAAATGTCTCACACTGCTTAAGGAAAACATCACCACCCTCTGGAGTGTTGTAGTTTCTTCAGGGACTTTTTGTGGAGCCCTGTGGATGTGTTGGGAGATGACTCAGACTGAACAAAAAAACTTGAATGCATTGTTTGTTAGCCCATTGACTCTCTAGCCCTTTTTTCTGTACAAACTCTAATTCTTTGTAGAAGAAAAGGTTGGGAAAGTGGCTGGTTGTGTTTTTGCAATAATTAATAATTTTGAAAAAAATTAGCTTTTCCCCTTGACTGCCTTTATTAAGGGCAGTAAATTTTTATAGGAAAATAAGGGCCCACCTTTTATGCCAAACATGGGGGGTTTTTACTTTGGATGAAGATATATCTTGTTTCTTTGCTGTTCTGTTATTCCAGCTGTGTTTATTAACTGAAGTATATTTTCAAAATGGTCTATGGTATCAGACTAACCAACTTTTTTAAGAATTTAAAATACTTTCCTTCTAAATTTAAGCTTTTTAAGGGAGAAAATTTTGATTTTTATTTGTTTCTAGTTTCTTCCACTTAAGCTATACAGCCTGCTCTTCCTTATATCAGTAGATTTTATTAGGCCTGCAAAAATACCAACAGTTAGAGTTATGTTATAATTGGTATTACTGACATTATAAAGAACAATGAATGCCAATTGTCTCAGCAAATTCAGGATAACCTGTTCACATTTGAATTTAGATAAAATATTGGAATAAACAAAGGTCTTTCCATTGTGTTTGTGGTATTCGTTAACTGCACAAATCTTTTTCAGTTCATGGCTTTAAAAAGTGTTCATTAGTGCTACTCTTAACACAGTCTGTTGGATCAGTATAATTAGACACCTTCCCATTTTCAAAATTCATGCCTCTAAACCAACTCCATGATTATATAAAAGAAAATCTATTCTTTGATCCGAGTCAAGCTGAACCATATACAGTGAGAGCTGATTTATTGTATTAACATAGTAAAGTAGTAAGCTTTAAGAAATAATGCTTATTAGCTGTTTCTGTTTAAAATAACACTTGGTTCTTTCATTATGACTTCCAAACCGTTGCAAAGACCTGGTTATTTATTTCTGTGGCTGCAAAGAATGCAGACAATGTATGCAATTATCCATGTGGTTTCTTCAAAGCTAAGGATTCTTGCTGTACGTAAAACTACATAGCATATGGAAATGTGATTGTTTTTTCAGTTCGAGATGTTTTCACTGAGAAGGCATTGAAAAGACTAACTATTTTTTCATACAAACAGATAGGAATGGGTTAACGAAACCAGCATAAGAACACTAAATTCATTTACATGCATTTATCTGGGAAGGGAGGGAAGAGTTTTAATAAGGTAGCCCAAAGAGCAAGGAAGTGCTTTCCTTTGCTTTAGCTATATAGGGTCATCAAGTTCTAGCAGAAATAAGACAAATATTCTAACAATTGGAGGATATCTTGAACTGGCTGTATTAAGATACAGCAAAAGTATTTTAAGCTGTCGCAACCAGCACTCTTACACAGTGTGATAACTCACTTAAGGATGGTGATTTTTTTCTTTTTTTAATAATCAAGAATGTTGTATGTCAGCCATAACAGTACTCCATAACACTACTTAAAGTCACTGTCATATACAGAAAGTCTATAGCTTCAGTGTGATTTGCAGAAGCAGTGAAAATGGCTGCTGTCAGCTTCAGAACAGATGAGGAACGAAATCTGTCATGAACGTTGAGAACTTAATATATCACTAAAGACAGTTAATTTAGCAGCCATGACCCATGTAGGCAAGAGAATTAATAGCAAATCTGTTCAGCAATGATGTTCGCCCTGCTGTGCCATTGGGGGTGTAAGTCAATATTCCGATTTCAGCACTGTTTGCTGTACAGCCTGCTCTGGCTCTGCTCCCCCATCATATATCTCTCCCTTTGTTTCATGGTATCCAGCTACCATGTTTCTAAACTGATTATTTATTTTGATTAAGGTTATTCTAAATCTTTGGAATATGTTGAATGAAATTAATTTTGGAATTACAACATGAAAGAGACATAGGAATGATTTCAAATCCTTTTAGTGTTAGACCCTTTATTACATTTAGAAAGGATTAGATTTTCTCCTGACATCTTCTGTCCTGTTATGTGAAGTAAAATTAAGAAAACAGTTGGCACAGAGGTTTTGTCACAGGTGTAGTGACTATAACAGTAAGACTACTTTAGCAATGTTTCTAGGTTTATTTTCCAAGCTCTTGCAGTGTTTTTTCTGTCAAGAGGTCCCTTTGCAATACTGCTGAAATGAACTTAACAAATATACAGCTGGATAAAACAGCAGAAAAAAAAATATAATACAAAAAATCAGCAGGTTTCTATCCAGACTACCTCAAATAGCACTTTTCTTGGCAGAAAATGAAATTGTGTTATCCTGAAAGTAGTTTTATCTGTGTTGATTGATGCTTAATCACTTTCACATGTTTAAAATAATGGAAATGCTAATAGGGGTTTAAAACATCAAACAAGCAACAATATTTCTAAAGCACTTGGCCATTTCAGAGGTACTTTTATCATGTATCTGTAAACAGTGATGTTTTTAAAATTTCCAAGAATTTTTGTAATTTAGAACAAAATTTTAAGGTTATGTTCCAGACTAGTAAAATTTGCTAGTTTGTAAACTATAATTGTAGCAAGACTTTTTGAGTTACAGAAATAATGCTTTCCCTTATATAATAGAAACAAAAAAAAGTATCACAGTCCTATCTCACATATTCAACAGAAACAAGATAATTAAAACTCTTTAATTTCATGTCTTCAGTTACTTCAGTGCAAGCATGTGTTTGAACAGCCTTATTTCAGAACTAGTCACATATTGATTTACCTCCTTTCCTTTCCTTTCCTTTCCTTTCCTTTCCTTTCCTTTCCTTTCCTTTCCTTTCCTTTCCTTTCCACTTGGTTAAATAAAATCAGCCAGATTTACTTTTTGTCAAAAACTGCCATGCTGGGTGTTAGCCCTGTAGCTTTATACAGCTGCTCTGACAATTCAGTCCACCACCAATCCATTTACAAGGTAGGTGCCCCCCAGAAACACAACTGTGTTTTTGAATGACTGTGGTTGCAGGCTTGAAAACAAGCCTCGCATATACGTAGGCAGAAAGTTAGATGAACTGGTATAACCAGAATAAGATAAATAACAAAAACTAAGTAAGATTTCAGGCATACAAGTCCTCTGTCAGATCTGAAACGGACACAACATAAGCTAAGTTCAAGATGAGAACAAATGTTCTGCATTTAGCCAGAAACATGTTAGTAAAATCACCTGAAAAGGAAAAGAAGACTTTGGGCACCTGTGGAGTAGTAGAAGTATTATTAGGGGAAATAGAGTTGATAAGGCATTTTTCTCCTAAGGGAAGTCTAAGCATGTAACTTATAGCCTGTGAAACATAGAAAGATTAACTAGGGATGGAAGAAAGAAGGGTCAGAAGAGAGAAATATCGTAAAGTATTAAAGAAATCTCTGTGGAGTTTTCTGAGCACCAGGACTGGCAGTAAAAAATGAAAGGATTGCTCTGTGGGAAATGTTCTCCTGCTGGTAGCTGCTGCTCTCCAGTGTGTGGGGTTGTTGAGACTGTATTTGCCAGCCTGTGAGACAGAGGGTGGATGATGACCTCTCTGAGGGCCCTGATGATGCTCGAGATAGCAGCAAGTAAGGGCAGCAACACCACCAGCGTGGGGCTGTTCAGAGCATCCAAGCAAGCCCCCTCAGAGTGTAAGGGGCTTTGGTGTCAAAAAGAAGCCATTTATCCTTTAGTATCTAAGAATTTAGGGGGGGACTTTGAAGATAACACTTTCCGATACAGGCATGTGAATTTTCAGCATTTTCCTTTGTAAATTTGGGTGACAATGATCTTCTTTTCTTTGTTTATCTTGTCTTTGAATCTCAAAGTATAGATGTATCAAACATTTAAAATCAGTATGAAAACTTTGTGCCAAAAGGACATTTAATTCTAGCCAAACATTCAATATTCAAAAATATTTTTTGATTAATCTTTGGGAAGTATGACCTACTAATCATAAGAAAATACACCCTGACATGGACAAATACTGATAGGAAAGAAAACATCAGGGAAAAAGAATCTTATATTAGGTCATCAACATACAACTAAACTAATGTAATTCTGTTATTGTGACCCCTGTATACTATCACTTCATCTGTTCATTGCTCTTTAGCACAGCTGTTTACATAAACACTTCACTGCAGAATTGGCTGTTTTCTGTATTATGTATTGCTTTTGGAGGAATAATTTCTTCCTATATTTCCAAGTGTTGCTTTCATGTTTTTATAAACCTTGAATAACATTTCTTTCACCAGATATGCAAAGCTATTTTTGTTTTGTTCCCCTCCCTCCAGTGTACTTGGGAGTTTTAAAGGTTTCACATCTTTGAGAACTGAGTGCATCTCCTCTGTATCTCTTTCTTTCTTTCACTATTCCAGTTTTAATTTTTCTCTCTGTTCCCAAAATTTCTTGTATTTTCTTCCTTTTGTCATCTTCCACTCAAGCGCTTTTCTTTTTCTAAGGTACTTACCTATTCTCTGATTTCTTTTCTCCAAGATAGTGTGCTTCCTCCATATTCTTGAATAGTTCCTTCAAAATTCAGGATTCAACATCTTGTCACAGGACATGATTGCCAGTGCATGATGGAAGAAAGTAATGCTCCCTAAGTGTTAATATGGTGAAATGGGTGAGAAGAAAAGATGGTGAAAATGCTAGTTAAAAAAATAAAGAAGTAATTCTGAGAATTTGAAGAGAAAACAGAGTGCACTGTTTCTTTTTCTGAAGCCACCTTACCTACCAGTGCTCAGGCAAGAAAGGCTCACAAAAGTTTGGGATAAGGAGCATAACAAGGTGTGAGTATTCTACTTTTGTTGAGAACATGCACATTATGAATAGGATGATGAGGGAGGAAAATAGAAGAATTAATTTTGAAAAAAGAAGCATAAGGAAATATTATTTGGAAACAGAACAACAAAACCCCCATATTTACTAGCCTTACTAAAGGCTTAAATAACCTTTCATGATACTGCTTACCTTTTACTTTGCAGTTCAAATTAGCCATTGTCTTTCCAATTGACTGCTAGGCATTTTTTTTTCTTTTAAATCAGTACATCAATCCAAAAAATGGATAACTGAAAATTTATGACTAAATAAACAATGCAGTACAGTGAATGACTGTGTATGTGTGTTTTTAACAATTTTTTGTACACAGGTGTCGGTTAATAATTTCAAAGGCTACTAAGTAATTTAGGGTCTTAAGATTATTTTCCAGAGGTGTCAGCTGTGCTGGCTTTTCCTCTAAATTTTCTCCTGCCATTAGACATTGATCCCAACTGTATCTATTAGAGTGTAGGAATTCATTAACCACAGCTTGTTGCATTAAAAACTATGTGCTAAAGCACTGGTTTGTCAAAGATCCAGAACATATATCTGTTTTATATACTCCTGTCTACACCTTCATTGCTGTGTGAACACATGTATAGTAGTATCCTGACCTTGCATTTGACCTACATATTTGTGCTCTCTTCAGAGCTCTTTTGGTTTTAAAATTATTTTTGAACAATATAGAATACATACGTCCACTTTCAACTTGGGCTTGGGTCAGTTGAACTAAAAGTCCCCTGCTTTCAGTAAGCTTCCAAAGTCATCTCTATCCAGCACTATTCAGAATTATTTTCTTTGTTTTCTCACTCCTGTAGTGGCTAGAAGTTGACACACTGCCAGCATGGAAGTCTCGTGCAACACAATGATCAGCTTAGTCTAACTCTAGGGTTGAAAGATGCCAAGAAAAAAAGAAAAAAACTCAAGAAATGGAAGCTAATAAATTACATTTGTCACTTGGGGAGCTTGTACAGTCACCTGAGACTTTTATTTATTTAGTTGCTTAATCAGAGCTTTCAGTTAAATCAGATGCAAAAATGTCTTGAAAACTGTTGCTAAAACAAATAGTTTTGCTTAAGTGACTGACAACAGCAGCAAAAATTCTTGATAGCTACTGGTTATTAGTTGTAAGGAAATGACTGCTACTTTGAATTCAGCAAAGCTATGACAGAGTATAAGAGTTTTTTGGGATTCTCTTCACAGTGAGAGGCAAATCTTACTTTTATGAGGGTTGACAGAATATTCAAAGTGACTGACACAAATCAAAGGATATGAATAAAGTTACTATGGACAAGCTCATACATTTTTACAATGTTTGTACATGTAATCAAGTGGAGTAAAAAAAAGCCTCTGTTACCAGTTAAGAGAGGGTGTTGTGGTTTAACCCCAGCTGGCAACTAAGCAACCCATAGCCACTCACTCACTCCCCTCTGGTGGGATAGAGAAGAGAATCAGAAGAGTAAAAGTGAGAAAACTCATGGGTTGAGATAAAGACAGTTTAACAGGTAAAGCAAAAGCTGTGCATGCAGGCAAAGAAAAACAAAGAATTCATTTACTACATCCCATTGGCAGGCAAGCATCTCCAGGAAAGCAGGTCTCCATCAAGTGTAATGGTTACTTGGGAAGACAAAAATGATCACTCCAAATGTCCCCCCCTTCCTTCTTCTTCCCCCAGCTTTATATGCTGAGCATGACATCATATAGTACAGAATATCTCTTTGGTCAGTTGGGGTCAGCTGTCCCAGCTGTGTCCCCTCCCAGCTCCTTGTGCACCCCCAGCCTGCTCGCTGGTGGGGTGGGATGAGAAGCAGGAAAGGCCTTGACTCTGTGTAAGCCCTGCTCAGTATTAATGAAAATATCCCTGTGTTACCAACACTGTTTTCAGGTCAAATCCAAAACATAGTCCCATGCTAGCTACTGCGAAGAAAATTAACTCTGTCCCAACCAAAACCAACACAGAGGGGCAAAACTGTCACTGATTTTAGTCCGAAGAGATACTCATTGGCTTTGTAGAACACCACCAGGGAAGATAGTGACTTTAATCACATGTGCAGATCAAAGCACCACTCTTTCACCATACTCCATAGAGGTATTTCAGCAAGTTCTGGAACTGAACACTGAATATTTCTGTTCATGACACTCACATTAGAGAATCTGTGTGTTTGTAATATATATATGTAATCTTACCATTAATATGATGATATATTAATGTATTAATTCATATTGCATACCATTGCCTCTTATTTTTGTTGTTGTTTACAACATTGTCCAAAGATCTCAGTGTTGTGAAAGTAAGACTGCATTTTCTTTAAGAAAACATTACAATGAAGTGAAAGAGCAGCAGAATTATTTACTCATGATTACACACTAAGTCAATTGTAGAGCCAGAAATGAAACCAGAAGTGCTGTTTTAACCATTTCAGATTTCACCTTGGAATGTCCTCAACTTACTTTAACCATATCTTGTTTAGTTGGACATTACTTTTGTAGCTTCCCCCTAGCCCTTCAAATTAAGTGAAAGGAAGGGCATGAGAAGAATGGTTGAAGAGATGGCCCAGTGGGACATTTGGTAATTCTGAGCCTATGATGGAGAAAAGTGAACACTATTTCTCTTGCTTTCTTACAGGAGAGAAGTTTTCAGTATTTAACAGTAGGGTATTGATCATTGATGTCTTACTGCTGAACTGTTTCTTTTTAATCCCATTTGGCTGTTATTATGTGTGAAATGTTTTAAGTTTTATACCAGCAACATTTCTGTGTAGTTCAACAAAAAGACTATAAGACCTATGTAATTAATACCTATTAGCATATCTGCAACATAAATAGAATGGATTGAATTTTTGCCTTTTTATAATGAGCTGTACTTCCAATATGTCTTGTTTTCTCAGTCCCTTACTGCATGCTTTTTGATTACTTATCCTATGAATTAAAAAAATTTCATTTTGCTTTCTGTGTGTAAGACAATCTCTCAAAAAAAGAAAACACCTTAAGACAGAATGGTAAGAAGATATTCAATAGTATTTATCAATCTATGTGTCTTTATATCATATAGCAATGTAAATGTCTTCAAAACTGTGGAGTACTGGGTAAGCCTGTCCAAAAGAATCCAAAATTAGAAAGGCAAAATTGCACTGAAAGAGAGGAAAATGAAGATTTGACAATTGTAGCCTGCATAGATGGCAGGAATTTTAATGTTTTCCTAGGGGGAAAGATAAAGGTCAGTCAACATATATTGCTAATAGGGAGGTATGTGGAGAAAGGAATTTCATTTTCACAGCATTGAAATTTGGTTTTGTTCTGATTGGGAGTGAAAATAAACAATTTCTGCTTCTCCAGAAGATGGACCCTGGAACGACACGGGGAATGCAAGGTCTGAGCTTCCTTGAAAGGAACAGTTCTTGCGGTGGCTTGGCCTGCGGGAGGGCAACTTGGGAGCCCCGGCATCCTTTCCCCCTAAACAGCAAGATATCCTTACCCAGGTTACAATAAAAATGAAGTTCTTGAGTACTGTGCCCAGTGAAGAGCTGTACTGAGATTCAGGCAATATTAGGTTGTTTCAAGAATGATTCAGATTATCTATTTATTATGTAGAGAGATCTGGAATTCAGATGAACTAGCTTGTTTTCAGATTTGCTTTGGTGGACCAGAGCTAAAATCGATGAAAGCTACAAGATGAAAATGGGGAATGAGCAGCAAATATCTAAGAAATGGAGGTCCACCTGCTGCTTTGTTCTCCACAAAGTTCTATGGAATATACAATGATCATTTCTGTGAGAATATTTGGGGAAACATACCCCACTTTACTGTGGGGTAAACATTCATTGAAAGAGCTTTCTAGAATAACATATAGCTATATAAAGAATAATTACTGAATTTTGAATTGTTTCAAATAACTTTTAAACTCATCACATATATTTACAACTGTTTTGTCATTCTTTTTAAATTCTATCAATAAATTTTCAAATATACCAGCAATAAAGTAATTGAAAGAAAATTCAGAGAAAAATATTCTCTTTATAATTAAACAATAGTTTTCAGAAATACTTTTCATTTTTGCTGTTTCAGGAACCATAATTTACTTAAATTTTAACTACTTCCCAATTTTTTCTTTTCCTTGTGAACAATCTTCCCAAACCTGTTTTTGTTCAGAGCTTATCAGCAGACTTTTCTCTGACTTTCTCCATCTTCAGAGTAAGATGTGATTTATCTAACAATCCAATATAAATCTACATGCAGTTGTATCTTTTTTCCTGCTTACTGTCCCAAGGTTGAGGTGTGTCTACCACTCCTCCTTTTTTTCTACCATTACTGTTCTCTTTTTGAATGAAAATCATGTCTTTTAACACAATTGGGAACTAAGGCATTTGTTGTAGATTACTAAATTGGAAGAATAATCTGAATCCCCTAGTAAGTTGGAGATATGTGTGAAAGAACAAGACAGCTATAGATCAGAATATATATATTATATATATACATTAGAATATCTAGAATGTTTACTTGTTAGTGTCTGCAAGTTTAAAAGATTTCTAAACTCCCCTTAGCATCCCTGAGATCTTGATTCAGTTGACTAAACATAGGTGTCCACTACTATTTGAGAGGTCACAAAACCTACGAGACCCCTAATGTGCTCCTATAGAAGAGCCAGCCAGGATACTAAGGACATTCCTTATCGTGTAGGACAGCCAAGGAAAGGTCCTGAGGAATATAATCAGTGGAGCCTAGGTAGTTATTCAGATTACCCTGAAGTAGTGGTTGATTAGCAGAGTAGATCTCCAGACTCCATATTCAGCATTGACTTGATTGTAATAGATTATAATTCCATATCTTGCACATGTAGACATCCACCTGCATTCACCTCAGTGTAGGTGTCAATCTGTAGCTGAACCCCCCCTAGATTATGATTACACAGGAACATGGTAAAACCGGATAGTTCTCCCAGATGATAGAAAGCTACAGATGGTGGGTGAAAAGTATCACATGGAGCTTAGACTTCAAATTTACTTCGGTAGGATGAAGAGACACTATAAAGAAGGTTATTAGGACCATCTAGAATTTGAAGTGAAGGCAGGGATAGGCAGAGAATAAATGAACAAGATGAGAACAGAGTATTCTGTCTTTAAAAAAAGAAGGTATGAAATATAAGTGGAGGGAAAAAAAATCTGTTCTTAATAAAATTATATATACAGTATTTATACATAGATATATGCATATCATACACATTCATAATGTAGTACACAATAGACATTAAAGACATAAAAACATATGTGTATATACAGTGTATCATATATAGAAAAAATAGAATGGACAGTAATGAAAATGCCCAAAATATGACCACTTTTTCTGTATGACTTATTTTGCCGTGATAATGAAGAAGCCACTACTTCCTGCTCTGGTCTTTTATTTTAACCTTTTGAAGCACTTGATTCAAATGCTACTGCATGATGTGTCAAAATTCTGAACTTGGCTGCTACAGGCTCTCTTTTTCTGCCTCTCACACTCATCAATATATACTGTAAGGATGTGTAGGAAGATTTTCCATGACTCACACCAAATATGTTATGTAGCAGTATTGTAAAACATATATGACATTGCCTTTCCATCTGTCTCTGCCTATTATAGACCTTCTCCTTAAAAAGTAATTTTTGAGGATTTAAATGGAACCATACAGCAGAAGTCTGAGCAGAAATAACAAGTACTTCTCCAACTCCCTCCATCTATCATAACAGGGAAAGTCCTGGGAAAAGATGGTCTCTGCAACATATATGCAGTTTGGAACAAAGTTTTCTTTCATAATGAACAAAAAGCACTTGCTTTTTGTCCAATCTCTCCCCGAATAGCATGCAACAGGAGAGAAGTCTTTTGAACATTCAGAATCCATCTTTACTTACTGATAAAGAGACAAAAGGAGAATTAACCTTTAAAAAAAAGAACTAAATGGTAAGCAGAATTCCCAAAGATCAAAAATGGCATTTTAAGTTACTCCTCAAAATTAGTCACAGAGCCTCTCAGAATCCAGAAAACATTCGTAATAAAATGAGAATAATTTCCAAGGAAGTAAGCAGCTCCAGTTTGCACTGGAAGTCTCTCTGGGTCTAGATATAAGCAGAATGCACCTGTCTAGAAGTGCACATTTGCTGTAGCAAAACCTGTAGTCCATGTGAACTTTATATACTATGAGCATTTTTAATCTTTCTGTTACAGCTGTCTGTCAGAATCTTTTGCTTATCTCTTTCCATGTCTACATGACTTATGGCAATGCAGAACTGTTCTGGTATATTGTCAGAAAGGTCTTAGATGTTCATTTGTGAATGACTGATGTTTCAAAATGAAATCATAAGAATACAGCTGGTCAGAAACTGAGAAATTTTTTTTTAAATGTGTCCGTTCTTTTTAGATTGTAATTGCAATTTTTAAATATAAATTAGCCAGCTGAATTTAAAGAATCGATACATAACAAAAGCTTTCTCTTTGAGTTCCTTGAGCAAAGAAACATTTCCAAATATTCACTGAAGATATTTCACATATATGTATGCTTTTATCAGGGCATACCAAAACAACAACACCCCCCAGCCCCCGTCGATTGCATACATTTCTCTCTGGGGGTCATTTTAGACACAAAATAGTTTGGAAACAATAATAAGTATATTCTGTCCACAGAGGAAGCAATTGGAATACCTCAGTATATGTATTTTATTACTAAATTTCACTTTGCATGGGGAAAAGCAAACAAACAAAACTTTTTGTTCTCATGAATCCTTCAAATTTTGACAAATTTTTGACTGATTCTGATGGAAACTATGTGGTGACATTAATGACACTTTTACCTCTGAGCCCTGCTTCTTCAGTGGAACCAACACTGAAAGACCTTCAGGGAATTTCATGCAGACAGAGCTCTATGCTGTAGATAGGAATATTTTGTTTCTCTGTCAAAAAAACAATCAACTTTTCCTATGGGGAAAGTATTTACAATACAGAAATATTAAAAGGTGTTTGCTTAAATAAAATACTCTTTATTGGCACACATATGTTGGCTAAAGATTATTCAATGTGTATACAATTATTTTCAACGTACAAAGGTGTCTGAAGTATTTTGCAAGCCTTTGCACTCCTTTTTTCAACAGAAATGTAAGGATAAAGAATATATATTGAAACAGAAAATTTTTAGAGCATCTATTATGCAGAAGTTTACTATAATTTAGCACATTGGGGATGATTTTTGTGTAGCTTTATAGTTCTATTTACTTGAAAGAATACAGTGTTTCTTTTTCCATTTTCACAGAATCAGAGACTCACAGAATGGTAGGGGTTGGAAGGGACCTCTGGAGATCATCTTGTCCAACCCCCCTGCTTGAGCAGGTACACCTAGAGCAGGGTGCACAGGACTGTGTCCAGGTGGGGTTTGAATGTCTCCAGGGAAGGAGACTCCACAACCTCTCTGGGCAGCCTGTTCTAGTGCTCTGTCACCCTCACAGTAAAGAAGGTTTTCTTCATGTTCAGGTGGAACTTCCCGTGTTCCAATTTGTGCCCATTACCCCTGTCCTGTCATTGGGCACCACTGAAAAGAGTCCAGCCCCACCCTCTTGACACCCGCCCTTCAGATATTTACAAGCACTGATAAGATCCCCCCTCAGTCTTCTCTTCTCCAGGCTGAACAAACCCAGGTCTTTCAGCCTTTGCTCATAAGAGAGATGCTCCAGTCCCCTGATCATCTTGGTAGCTCTCTGCTGGACTCTCTCCAGCAGTTCACTGTCTTTCTTGAACTGGGGAGCCCAAAACTGGATGCAGGACTCCAAATGTGGTCTCACCAGAGCGGAGTAGAGGGGGAGGATAACATCCCTCAACCTGCTGACCACACTCCTTTTAATGCACCCCAAGACACAGTTGGCTTTCTTGGTCACAATGGCACGTTGCTGGCTCATGGTCACCTTGCTGTCCACCAGCACTCCCAGGTCCTTCTCAGCAGAGCTGCTTTCCAGCAGGTCAGCCCCCAACCTGTACTGGTGCATGGGGTTGTTCCTCCCCAGGTGCAGGACCTTACACTTCCTCTTATTGAATTTCATTAGGTTCCCCTCAGCCCAGCTCTCCAGCCTGTCCAGGTCTCGCTGAATGGCAGCACAGCCTTCTGGTGTATCAGCCACTCCTCCCAGTTTTGTATCATCAGCAAACTTGCTGAGGGGACACTCTGTCCCTTCATTCAGGTCATTGATGTTGAACGGGACTGGATCCAGCACAGAGCCCTGGGGAACACCGCTAGTTACAGGCCTTCAACCAGACTCTGGCCTGTTGATCACAATTTCTTTGTAGAATAGAATCAAATCAGAGGAGTTTCATTGATCATTAAAAGTTTTCTGATGTCAGCACCAGTGAGCAGTTGTGCACTAAAAATGCATTATCCGTAGTAATCCTGTGACTCACTGAAAATTCTGTACAAAATACACATTTGAAAAATACAGATACATACCTAAGCATTTTTTTTCATAATGATGAACAATGTTGTCAGTCACCAGGATTTTACAGTCACTCGGTCAGTCAGCTGGCCAGGCAATGTTACTGGTGTTAAATCAGTAACAATTTTATACACAAAATTTGTCTTCAATCTGAAAATTCATTCCAACATGCAAATATTTGGTTAATGAATGTTTCTCTGTGCTTTTTAACATTATACAAGTCACATACAATTGCCTTTTGTTGTATGGATAGTTAATTATGGGAGAAATTAACCACCCATGGAAACCCAGCAGTTACCAACTGAAAGAAACAATTGGTAGGGAAAACTGATGGAAATTGGAGATGTGTTTTTTTTGCTGTAGCCAAGGAGAAGAAGCAGTGAAAGCCTGTTTCTTACTGAATACAGGGAGGAAGTGAAAGGGGAAGGTGATGAATACTGGAGAATGAACCATGTTCAAGTCTTTCTGTGAGAAAAGGTGGCACATTTGGAGAGGTTGTGAAGAGAGGAATGATTCTGCTTATAGTGGGTGCCTTAAGTAGAATCAAAAGCTCCTTGATTTAGCCTGAAGATAAGTTGTCAGTACATAAGTTATAACCTGAAGATAGGCTGTCAGTACATAATGTACAGGACAAAAAGTATTTTGGCAATCACCTCAGACATTATGAGCAGAATTCTTATTAATAGTATGTAGAATAAAATTTTTTTCTTAAGCCAAATCCTTTTGTTGAAAATTATGTTTGACACCTCTTCCAAGATGTTAGAACCCTATTTTTAAGGACTGAATTTATAAAAGCAATGTCTTATAGAGTGGTATAAAAACCGAGGTTCTGAACCCAGTTACAGGCAGCAATGACACCAGAGAAAATATATTTTTTGAAGTGTAAGGTGTAAATGTTAATATGATCTGAGTAAGGAAGGAGCACATGAGAGACTTTTTGCTCAAGGAAAAGATGTGAGTTAGATTTTTTTAAGATATTGTCAATCATTGTTATGAAAGAGGATGTGACAGGGGTCCACAGCCATCTTAGTCTACCTGTTCTGGTAGATAGAAGGTGGATTGCAATAAGATTGTGGTGATGTTCACAAGATGTGGGCATCTTGTGTCCACAAAGGACAAGTTTGATATTCTATCACTAGACTAGTTATTGTCACATATACAAGTAGTAGTAAGGGACACTGTTCTATCAAATGGAGATGTCTACTTTTTTGTTTTCAATTTAGACTACTTATTAAGTAAGGAGAAATGAATGAATATATATTAGTTCAATGTGCCTTGCAATCATACAGGAAAACCTTTTGAGTGTCTTGTTCCTTTCTGTCTTTTTCTAAAGAAGGAAGCTAGTCTGGGTTTGGTTTTGTTGGACTTTTTTATATTTATGCTTGAAAACAGGAAAGCCTGTGCATTTCTGTTTTGCTTAAAAGTTACTGCCTCTTGATGCAAGTGTTAACCTTTTGCTGTGGAACAAATATATAGTGAAAAAGATCAAAGTGTTATTTTGAGGAACCATTTTCTGTGTGAAGTTGCTTCCACAACTTCTAGATCAAAAATCATCAATGCTCCTGCTTGAGGAATTTTTAGGATGCTTGAAATTTACATTTCTTTCACAGTTTACTACTGTGCTTTTGGTACAGATGGCAATCAAATGCTTAATGTTGTACAAAGAGGCAAAGGCAAAGGCAAAGGCAAATGCTTTCTATTGGAACTAAATCTGTATATTCATACTTATAGAAAAAGATTTGTCAGGATTTCCATAATTCAGACCTCCAAAGGACAGAGCTAAAATTGCTTTCTTCTTCTTCAAATGTAGTAGATTTTCCCCTTTAATGTTCTTACGCAACTATTTTACAAAATGTTAAATCATTTTAAGAAAACTCTCAATCAGACTCCCTGGGCAAAAATGTTATATCTTTTTAACAGTTCTATTCTTTCTTTATTCAGAGACCTGCCACCAAGCTGATTCAGACAGTACAGTCAAGTTAATTGAACTACATATCTACATGATGTTTTACGCAATGAACAGATGGAGATCAGCCACTATTGCTATTTATTAGACTATACATAACATCATGGGAGAAACATTTCCTTTTTCAAAAGCTAGGCTTAGAACAAATGGCCTACAGAGTCGTATAAAATTTAATCTTATAGTATGGTTTTAGAATCAACAGTGTATGTAGTTTTTGTGTACAAAACACAAGGAAGATAAAATTTCAATCAACAACCATCTTTTGCTAAAAAACAGTAAAAAAAATTTTTTGCTTCTTGTTAGGATAATGGAGAGATTAACCACAAAGGTAAGAAAAGTCACTGAAGTTTTAATGATGCAAAGACTGCGAAGAGAAGGAGATGTGTAGAACTGATTATGTGAGGTCAGTCTGGAAACTAGTTTAATTTGCAGTTAGGAACATGCTGTGGGGATTTGTTAGTTTAGTGATTGTATGAGCAGATCAAAGATGTGACTCTTTTAGACCCAGGTGGATTCCAAGTAAACCTGAAAATAAATGTTGGTCATTGGCGCTGAACATAGAAACAGCTGTCTGAGGTCTTCTGTAGAAATAGTAAAAGAAAATTTAAAAGATGAAAATAAAAAAAGATCTTTTATAGTAGAAGTTCCTTCTATAACACACATCATTAAAAGGTAGTGCTGTGGTTTAACCAGGCAGGCAGCTAAACACCACACAGCAGTTTACTCACTCCCCACAGTGGGATGGGAGAGAGAATTGGAAAAAAAAGATAACACTCATGGACTGAGATAAAGACAATCTAATAGAACAGAAAAGAAAAGGAAAATAATACTAATGGTAAAAGAATATACAAAACTAGTGATGTACTATGCAATTGCTCGCCACCTGCTGACCGATGCTCAACCAGTTCCCAAGAAGCAGACCGCTGGACAGCTTTTCCCCTAGTTTGTATACTGAGCATGATGTCACATGGTATGGAATAACCCTTTGGTCAGCTGAAGCCAGCTATCCCAGCCATGTTCCCTCCCAAATTCTTGTGTACCTCCAGCCTACTTGCTGGTGGGGTGGTGTGAGAAGCAATAAAAGGCCTTGACTCTGTGTAAGCACTGCTCAGGAGTAGCATCAGTGTGTTATCAATATTATTCTCATCCTAAATCCAAAACACAGCCCTATACCAGCTACTAGGAAGCAAATTAACTCTATTCCAGCTGAAATCAGGACAATATCCACTCTTTATTCTATACCATCTATGTCATGCCCAGGTGTTACACTTTCCAATACATCCCAGTTAATCACCATCACCTTTCCTGTATTTTGATATATACACACAAATATCGTTCCCTTAGTATATGGGCCATCCCTATAAAATATTTGTTGTGTTCATTTAGTCCTTTCATTCATCTCTGAAAGGTCACGGAGGACAGGAGAGGTGCCCAAGGACTGGAGGGTAGCCAATGTCACTCCAGTCTGATGCCATGACTTTGGGCTCCATGTGTCATAACAGTCCTTCAAGGCAGGAAAGATGGTGTGTGGTGTTGGAGTGTTGCATGCTGAAGCCAGTTCTGGTTCCATCACCACTGCATTTTCCAGTTCTGTCTTCAGAGCACTTTGTTCATTTTCATCAAAGTTCATTCTTCATTTATCTGGGTGATTCTTACTGTAATACCATTGATATGGCATATAACGACTGTAAAAGTGATGACATACAGTATTACATAGCAATTAGCATCATACAATTCAAAACATTGGCTATTCACACCTAAAATCAAATCCTCTTGAGGTATACATCAAAATTTCCCATCCTTCCCCATTACCCACGGACTGCACCCAGGTCAATGAGCAAAAGCAATCCCATGAATGGATTTGCCCAAAGCAGGAATACACCATTGTTGTTTTTTAACCACAGCCAGCAATTAAGCACCAGACAGCTGCTCGCTCATTCCCCCCTGGTGGGTTGGGGGAGAGAATCAGAAGAGTAAAAGTGAGAAAACTTGTGGGTTTGGTTAAAAACGGTTTAATAGGTTAAGCAGAAGTTGTGCACACAAGCAAAGAAAAATAAGGAATGCATTCACTTCATGCCATTGGCAGGCAGGTGTTGAGCCATCTAAAGGAAAACAGGACTCCATCATGTGTAACTACTTGGGAAGACAAACGCCATCACTCTGAATTTGTCCCCCCCCCTTTTTTTCTTCTTCCCCCAGCTTTATATGCTGAGCATGATGTCATATGGTGTGGGATATCCCTTTGGTCAGTTGAGGTCAGCTGTCCCAGCTGTGTCCCCTCCCAGCTTCTTGTGTACCTGGCAGAGCATGGGAAGCTGAAGAAGTCCTTGACTAGTGTAAGCACTACTTAGCAACAACTAAAACATCTCCATGTTATCAAGACTGCTTTTAGCACAAATCCAAAGCATATCTCCATACAAGCTACTACGAAGAAAATTAACTCTATCCCAGCTGAAAGCAGGACACCCAGACTGTCTTCCCCAGCATGTTTTTTTTTTTATATGTGCACTACAAGGACTTCATCCCCTTCTACAGTATGTAAAGGTTTTGATTGGGCAGGGCCAGCTCAACTGGCAGATCCTCTTGTGTTGACTAACCAGGTGACTTTTGCTAAATGTGTTTCCCAGTGTTTGAATGTCCCACCCCCCATTGCTCTCAGTGCAGTCTTTAACCGTCCATTGTATCATTTGATTTTTCCAGAGGCTTGTGCGTGATAGGGGATGTGATACACCCACTCAGTGCCATGCTCTTTGGCCCAGCTGTCTATGAAGTTGTTTCGGAAATGAGTCCCATTGTCTGACTCTATTCTTTCTGGGGTGCCATGTTGCCATAGGACTTGTTTTTCAAGGCCCAGGATAGTGTTCCAGGTGGTGGCATGAGGCACAGGATATGTTTCCAGCCAGCAGGTGGTGGCTTCCACCATCGTAAGCACATGGCACTTGCCTTGGCGGGTTTGTGGCAGTGTGATATAATCAATCTGCCAGGCCTCCCCATATTTATACTTCAGCCATTGTCCTCCATACCACAGAGGTTTTACCCGCTTGTCTTGATGGCAGCACATGTTTCACATTCATGGATAACCTGTGCAATAGCATCTATGGTCAAGTCTAGCCCTTGATCACGAGCCCATCTGTATGTTGCATCTCTTCCTTGATGGCCTGAGCTTTATGTTGCCAACCGAGATCCACCTGAGCCACTTCAGTCTTAGCAGCTTGATCCACCTGCTGGTTGTTTTGGTGTTCTTCAGTGGCCTGACTCTTTGGTACACAAGCATCTTGAGTACTTTTACAACCAGGTTCTCTGCCTGGGCAGCAATATCTTGCCACAATGCAGCAGCCCAAATGGGTTTACCTCTGTGCTGCCAGTTGTTCTGCTTCCATTGCTGCAACCACCTCTACAGGGCATTTGCCACCATCCATGAGTCAGTATAGAGATAGAGCACTGGCCATTTTTCTCACTCAGCAATATCTAAAGCCATATTAATGGCCTTTACTTTCGCAAACTGATTTAATTCACCTTCTCCTTCATCAGTTTTTGTGACTTGTCATATAGGACTCCATACAGCAGCCTTCCACCTCCAAAGCTTTCCCACAATACAACGGAATGCATCAGTAAACGGCATATTGCTTCTCATTTTCTGACAGTTTATTATGCAGTGGTGCTTTTTCAGCACGAGTCACCTCCTCCTCTGGCGATATTCCAAAATCTTTGCCTTCTGGCCAGTCCATGATCACTTCCAATATTCCTGGGTGACTGGGGTTTCCTATTGACTCTGTGTAAACACTGCTCAGCAGTAACAGCAGTGTGTTATCAACATTATTCTCATCTTAAATCCAAAATGCAGCACTATACCAGCTCGTAGAAAGAAAATTAACTCCATCCCAGCCGAAACCAGGACAAGTAGGACCAGTGTCTATACTTGAGCACTGTAATTTATGGCTTATGTGGTGCAACATACTTACGTGTGGCCCAGGCTTACATTTAACTGTTTGACATACAGAGTTTCCAGATTTTAGGTAAACACTGAGGACCTAGATTCCTATTTCATTTTTTCATCTACATTCCCTTTATCCTTGTGAACAATACCTTTAGCTTGAACCTTGTTGCTTCCTGACACATCTGGCAAGCGTGATGGTTTTAGCTTCTCACGTGTTGTTTATGGTGCATCCTGAAGTACCTTTCTTAGCTGCTGCTTCCTACCTTGTCATCCCTCCCTCTTTGTTAGGCTATATGCCATCTAATTCAAATAAGAGAAATGCAGACATATTGTTTTAGGTTGCAGGTTCTGGAATGGAATTTTTGAGTGGGACAAAGTTGGGCTGTGAGGCTCAGGCATGGTTCTCAGTGTCTCTGGAGAGGTAATCCCCTGGCCCACATGAGTGCTCTGTGGATAAAGAACCCATATATTCTCAGATGTTTGTTAGGATAATAATAAGATCATATAAGTGATGACAAATAGACAGATGGTGAAGTGCATTTTGGCCATTTTGCTTTGGAGAGGGAGCAGTGAGCTGTTACTACTCCAGGGAAACAGCCAGCAGAGAAATGTTGCAGTTCTACTGTGTCATTAAATAGTCTTATAAAGGAGCAAAAAGAGGTCATTTCAGCTGAGAATAAGCTAAATGTCTTCAAGGCTTGACTTAAAAATAATATGTTATCAATAAATCACTTTAAGATGTTATTTCTTTAAAATAATTATGTGGGGAAGTAAACTACCTCCTCAAAGAGCTTTCATTCACATGGCTTAAAATTTTCACCTAGCATCTCCTTGCATGCAGTGATGCTCACAGGAACTGAGTTAAAGTCTGGCAGTTTTGCTAGTTCAGTGATTATGTAAAAGAAAATAAGAGTTCCAGTATATGCAATCTCATATATAAAAGGATGAATTAAAAAATCCCTAAACAATTTTGAAATTAATTGGTTTGTTGTGTGTTAAATACTTGGTCTTTATTTGTAGATGAGAGTTTTCAGTAATACTGCAGCAACCTGGAGTGCTAATAAGAGAAGTGAGATGAATTGAATGCTCTCGGAAAAATTCATCCAAAGCCCATTGAACTCAACCTAAATCTTTCTGCTGACTCCAGTGAGCTCAAGAGGAGGCCTGTGTTTTAGGGGGAGATACATAAATGAGCAATTCTTCTGATAGCTAAAACTTGTAGACTGTTTAGAAGGTCATATTTTCATTTAACAGAAAAAGAGAGGACAGGTTTGGGGTTTTTTCTTTCCATGGATTAAATTGGCTCTATATTAAAGTTGACAGAGATCACATGATATCAATGAGGAAGAAGTAGGGAATACAAAGAATCCTCTCCTTCCTTATCTTTCTTGTCATTAAATCACTGTAGATAAGCATGGAAATACCAAGGTGGATGTGAGTGAGTCAAACTCCATGGGTGGCAGGCAAGTGTATCCCTGTGCTTGATGGGCATCCTTTATAGCATGACCTGTGGAGCTGCTTCAGCTAGGAGCTTGTCTGGTATTGCTTTAACTTCGCCATTGACTACTGGAAAAGGAGTAAGAAAAGAGGGCATATGAGTTGTGGAGTTTATGATAAGGTGAAAAATTAGTTTGACTAAGCATTTCTGATACGGGTGCAGAGAGAAAACTGCACATTGACAAAAGTGTTTAGTCGGTAAAATCACAGGTGAAGGAAACTATTTTGTGTATGTTTGTATGTGATGAGGGAAAGTTATATATATTATTCCTGAGTAAATACAGTCTCTCAAGAAAGGCTGAGATGTCTGGAAGTAACCATTTAATTGCCATTAACAGCAGAAGACTAGGGCTCTCTGTAGGCAATAAGAAAAGATCTCTGTACACCTTTGGTAAAATAAGGTTTCAGTTCTCACCTAGTCAAAATGTTGAACATCAGTGGCCTGATTGAGCAATAAGATTCTGGGAATGGTTCTTTCCTCCAGAATTCTCACTCTGATACTTCTAGCAATGCTCTTTTGTTGAGATCTCCTGGCATATAAATTAAGTCTCTGTTGTGAGAAAATAACATTTTTCTTGTGAGAATCATCAGATGGAAATCTTATACATGATTTTACATTTTTTTAAATTAATGTAAACAGTGTACATTGGCTGAATAAAGACTGTTCAGTTATTACTTGTGTGACACAGTTTCTTGGTGTGCATTCTGGCAAAAGGAGGAAGAAACTGCTCTCTTCCATGAAGTTTTAATTAGGGATAATTTTCAGGGCTCTGTTGTTTCTTGGTGTTTGAGCTGAGGCTTCTGAATAAAGAGGGTTTCCTGTGCTTTGTGACCTGCTGTGGAGCCACTCAAGGGCATTCCCTCTATAAACAAACAAGCTCAATAGAGCTCCATGTCACTACTTTTCATTCTATCAGGAAGTTGCCTCTAAAAGGCCAAAATACCAGGTACTGATTGACAAAAAGATGACAATAGGATACACTCCACAGCTTTTTGTGAGAGCTTGAAAAATACAAAAGCATCAGAGGTAAATAAAGAAGCTAGCTGAAGTAAAATGTCAAGGACAGAACAGAGGGGGATGTACTTGATTCTAAGTAAAAATAACTCCTAGTGGACCCACCACCAGGTAGCTGTACCTTGCTATTTGTATAGTGGTTACTAGAAATTGTGGACATTGAAAAGTATTTACAACAAAAAAACCCCATAACTCTGAGGTTTTGTTGGCTTTTTTCTTATGTCTATTTTTATTGATTTAGAGAGGCAGAAGAAAATGTTGTCCTGTAATCTTGTGATAATGTGACCTAATTACATCTAAGAAACACTAGTTTCCCTAGCTTTATAGTGAGTAAAACCACCTGGATTTTAACCTTAATTTACACTAATTTATTTGAAATTATTCTGGGTTTATATTCCAAATACAATCTATTTTCTAGATAGTTTTTGTGGAAGAATAATTCAAAGAATTACTCTTAGATCTTATGGGTTGTATATCATTCATGAGCTGTCTCAGGACCCCTCTTTGAAAAGGAAAGGAAATCATAGTAACTTCTGTCATTTAGAGACCATGTTGCAGGTTTTCACCTCTCCACAAATTAAAATTTATTAGTTCACCAAGGGAAGCAAGAACTCTGGTTCCAGATACAGACAAGTTGAAATCCTCCTAGTTCTCCAGCTGGAAAAGGCCAGTTGTATGCATACAGCTGT